>WSYH01008002.1:0-30875 GCA_036426205.1 Ascaphus truei | reverse complement strand
CCATGAGTCTCCTACCTAACTGCAGGGTCTTTTAATGTTTTGCACACCTTCATAAATAAAGTAAATGCCACACATTGGGCAAGCAGGAGGGGAGCACTGGGTCAAATGAGGGGCAGGTAGATATGCTATGGTGAATATCTGAGGGGCAATAATTGATACGTGAGATTAGATACAAAATGATACTGAACTTTGTGCAGATGAGCAGAGCTTAATATTTAGGATTATGGATTAGATGTTCAGGTACTGTACAATGGTGTAAAGATTATCTCAATTGCAAGCATGCTTCTACATTCATAAGTGTAGGAATACTGAATTACTGAAAATAAAAAAATGAGGGAGTATCACTTATAAATAGGGAAATTCAACCAGTGTGGTTGGTGCGTATGTTGGAGCCCTTAAAGTCTTGAAGAGGAAAGCATTACTAGCAAGTGTCAGACGAATGGAGGAAAACAGAGCACTAACAATGGAACGACCAGAAAAAATGTACAGTGCGTTACCCCCAAAAATATAATTATTTACTGGTCATGAAGTAAAAAAAATGGAGGTGTCCCCCCCCCCCACCTATGCGTTTCGTTCTGTAGCGCTTTATTAATGCCTTGATAAAGTGCTACGGCGTGAAACGCGTAGGTGGGAGGACACCTTTGTTTTTTTCTTCACGATCATACTTTTATGGGTAATGCACTCTCAGTATTTTTTCTGGCTGTTCCATTGTTAGTGCTCTGTTTTTCTCCATTCATCTTTTGCAATTCCTACAAACGGATGGCTCACACAAGACCCAAGGACGCCGGGGATTACGTCACGATGCTGCACTTTTAAAGTGAGTTCATATATGACTTCAAAGTACCACATATATCACCAGATGGCGGAAGGAAGGTATGGTCAGATTATTTATGCTGTTATTTCTGAACACTGGATGTGTTAAACCTTTACTGCTGTGAATTGTGAGGTTTCCAGGCAAGTGTTTTTTGTACCTACCTATCTAAACCTATACTGCACCGACACACTTTATTCGAGCAAATACCCAGTATGTACCTGTCTAAACCTGGATGCTGACATTTTCTGTGCACGCATGGGTGCGGTTCTAGGAGAGCAGAGAAGCTTACTCTACAGCAGCTAACAGATAAGACTTTCATTCTTAAAAGACTTCTTATACACTGGTGACACACTTTATTCGAGCTTGGCTAGTCCCACGAATTCGGGTATACCCGGGTGTATTGAGGTTTGTGACTGTTTTCTGCCCGAGTGCATTGAGTTATTTTCCAAGCAGGGATTGAAGCATTTTATTCCCGCTGGCTGCAATACTGCACAGTATATATATATATACTGCATTACAATTCATGAATTTATGCCATCTGGTAGACACGCGAAGCATTGCAGCCTATTAAATCCTAATCATTATCATTTAACAGATCAGCCGCCCATCAGCCAGGCATGAACCCAGGCTGGGAAGGCAAATGCAACAGGGCTTGTCAGAGGTGAGGAGTGGCGCATTCCAGGTATCTGCCAGGTACATACCGGGTATTTGCTCGAATAAAGTGTGTCGGTGCAGTATCTGCTTATGTCATGCTATGTGTTTGGGGCTGGGAGACATGCTTAACTGTGAGATGTGAAATACTCCCAAGTGAATAGAAGCTTTGTTCCCCCCCCCCCCCTGTGTTTGGATGGATTTCCTGATGAAAAGGAAAAGGCACAATAAAGCCTTATTATAATTTCACCTTATAAAAGTTTCCAATTGTGTACCTCTGTGAACGTCCGTCTACAGGGGGGGAGGAGAGTATGCAGGATTATTAGTTCAAAGAAATAGTTTGAATAGGTCATCATAATGTTTTGAAACCCACACCCCAAATAAAAAATACAGTATGCCACCCACCTCATAAAGTACAGTATACATGACATACAAGCATGCCCCTAAATGTGATGACACGAATATGCGTTTTAACAAGGTTCCAATGAGACACACACACATGCGCCTAAATGCGATGACACACATATGCGTTTCAACAAGGTTCCAATGAGACACACATGCATGCGCCTAAATGCGATGACACACATATGCGTTTCAACAAGGTTCCAATGAGGCACACACGCATGCGCCTAAATGTGATGACACGCATATGTGTTTTTAAAATATTAAATAATACATATAGGACAAAAGATATACACTTGTATTTTTGGGGTTTCTTAGCAGGATTAATTACACATGCAAGAATACTGTATAAGGTTTTCTATAAAGTTCACAATTATTCTATCCTAATCAATAAAAATTGCACTGTAACTAAATGTTTTGCCTAATTGGATTTGTAAATCAGATTAACAATGCTCAAGCAACGTTTAAAAAAGCGATATTAGAGGTTCATCATAATCCCTCCATTTTCCTTTTTCATCTTGATGTCAACGTTTCTTTTCTGGGGGAAAAAAAATTATGCTATTATTTCCGGTATTGCGCATGGTCACGTCGCGTAATTTTGAATTAAAGCAGCAGTTCAAGCAATATCCTATAGTACATGTGCGTCTGTACGATGAGAACAAACTTCTGATAGGCTCTGGCCCCTGAGCCCCGCCCTCTTCCTAGCTGTCCACCAATTGTATCTACTGTAGTAACTGCTCAGTCAATCATATTGCAGGACTACATTTTCAATAATTGTGCAAGAATTGAATTAAATTAAATAACCCTGAGCAAAGCGATTGATTACAGGAGAACGGACCGAACTGCAGCTTACTGTAAGTAATCACTTGTCTGTGTGCACATTGTATTGATGCACATACTGAAATGTATCGTTTAAAAAAAATGAATATATATTTTTTTAAACGGGAGCTTGAACTGTAGCTATAAACTTAATACTGTACTGTACATTGTATTTACATTTATTATAAACTTTGCCAAACGGGTGGAGATGAGCCACTGTCACTCCTGTAGTCTGTATTATAGTTGAAAGATGATAGCTGGCCTGCTATACCTGTAGTTGACAGCTGATGAAGCTGGAAATCTTTTTGATACATGCAAGCTTGCTGGTACCTGTTCATAAAATCAGACTCGGGCTTTAAATTTTGCAGGTATTCCGGCGGGGACATGTAGAAAGGACTGCCGTTCACCAGGTTTTCACTCACGGTCGGACTGTTATTGTAAGCCGATGCTGGTGCCGTTGCTGGCGTTGTTGCCGGCGCTGTTACATTGCTGGATTGAGATTGACGAATCTTATATGGATTAAAACCGACTTTTCTCCTTTTGAAGTAGCCATGATCAAACATACTGTAAAAATCAGGGACCACACTCCAATACCCTCTTGTATCTCCGGCAGAAGGGGCAATGCGAAAAAAAGACTGATCGCTACTTTACATTTTTCTTATCAAACGCTTCCAACCACGAATGTCAGGTGAAAATTTGTAAAAATCATAGTTCGAAATGAAATATTCATATATTTCGGCTACAGTCGCCATGTTATCTGCTGCAGCGTCAATTGCAGAAAATATTAAAAATGAATAACTACAGTCAGGTTATTTTATACATGTACGGTGTACACATGGTACCCAGTCCAGTCAGCAATTGTGTAAGGATACTGTAGGAATGTAGAAAATAGCACACAGCGTTGAGTTTTATAAGTTTTTATTATGAAGCGCCTAAATTTGATAACATCTTCAGCGTCTTCAAGGACCAAGGTCGAATCACAATGGACCACTGTGGTAGACTTGTTTTTTATCTGTTTTTTTTTTACACACCTGCAAATTGACAAAGTAGCACAGACAGAACTGTACATATTACAATTCATTCATTTCTGCCACCTGGCGGATACGCAAAGAATTGCACCCAAAGAAATCCGAAACCATTAAATTAAAACAGATCAACGGCGGTAAACCGCGGGTAAACCTGGCGGTAGGAGAGTGGCGTGAACGTGGGAATGCGGAGTGGAGTACAGCAGCGCACATGAAATCAGCTCCGTGATGCCATTAAATAACAGCCGCTACATCTGTAAGTCAGGAAACGCCAAAGCCCAATGAGAGCTGAGAGGATCACACTGGGAACTTTATCTTCATCTCCTCCAAACTCTCAACCAGTATTTTTGTCCCCATCTTATCCGGAGACCCTTTCAGGACAACTACACGGACATTTTTGGATTCCGGGTCAGGAGGGAACTTCATCGACTAGGGGTTCGCTAAAAGGAACAAGATTCCCTTAATATATAAGGATCGTCCCATAGGGCTTGAAGCCATAGACAGTCATCCTTATCAGCAATACCTATCTCCTTATTTGTTGGCGAAGACCATTCTGAGAGGATTCAACTGGACGCCATTCATACACTGTCAGTAGATGTCATCCTGGGTCTACATTGGCTGCAGTTACACAACCCTCGCATTCACTGGACGGAGTCACTGCTTCTTCACTGGAGTCTCCAGTGTCAAGATTAGTGTTTGATTTCTTTAACAGGTCTAGTGGGGGTATCTCTACCAGAACAGGCTAAACCACAACTACCGGATATCTACAAAGAATTTCGGGATGTCTTTGATAAGGTCCAAGCCAAGGAACTTCCAGGTGCGCCGACGAGTATTCTATAACTTGCCTTAAACTTGCCTTGGAAAATCTGGGGCTATAACCAACAAGATCCAGGTACATGCTGGGTACATGCTGGATACATGCTGGGTACATGCTGCAACATTTCAGTGACATTTCTGCAGATACTAATGGCCAATCGGATTAACACAGCAGGGGTCCCTGGCAGTCCCGTTCAGTTTGAATGGGTTTGCCAGGGACCCCCGCTGTTAATCCAATGGGCCATTAGTCTGTCTGCAGAAATGTCACTGAAATGTTGCAGCATCTACCCAGCATGTACCCAGCATGTACCTGGGTCTTGTTGGTGATTGTCCCAGATTTGTTTTAGAATACTCGTCGGCACTACAGTACACCTCTTTGGACTTTTTTCTGTCCTATCGATCTCCTGCCTGGCGTGCTCTTATCCGCTGTCTCCTCCTGAAACTAAAGCCATGAAGGAGTATATCCAAGAAAACGTTCAGAGGGTTTCATCCGTAAATCCTCGTCACCTGCAGGTGCAGGGAGTTTCTTCATGAAAAAGAAGGATGGTTCACTCAGACCCTGCATCGACTAACTCAGACTCAACAAGGTAATGATTAAGGATCGGTATCAACTGCCCCTGATTTCGGAGCTGTTCAACAGACTGAAGGGCGCCACCATCTTCACCAAGTTTTATCTGCGAAAAGCTTACAACTTGGTAAGAATTTGTCAAGGAGAAGAGTCTAAGAAAGCCTTAAACAGTTGGGATGGACACTATGAGTACCTGGTAATGCCCTTCGGACTCTGCAATGCACCTGCGGTATTTCAGGACTTTATCAATGAGATCTTCATTGATCTTCTCGATCAATACGTGATGGTTTACACTGGCGACACACTTTATTCGAGCTCGGCTAGTCCCACGAATTCGGGTATACCCGGGTGTATTGAGGTTTGTGACTGTTTTCTGCCCGAGTGCATTGAGGTATTTTCCAGGCAGGGATTGAAGCATTTTATTCCCGCTGGCTGCAATACTGCACAGTATATATATATATATACTGCATTACAATTCATGAATTTATGCCATCTGGTAGACACGCAAAGCATTGCAGCCTATTAAATCCTAATCATTATCATTTAACAGATCAGCCGCCCGTCAGCCAGGCATGAACCCAGGCTGGGAAGGCAAACGCAACGGGGCTTGTCAGAGATGAGGAGCGGCGCATTCCAGGTATCTGCCAGGTACATACTGGGTATTTGCTCGAATAAAGTGTGTCGGTGCAGTACTTTGATGACATCTTGATCTTTTCTAAAACTGTACAGGAACATCTCAGACATGTTAACCATGTCACGCTTGTGCTCTCCTCACAAGCGCAGGGAAAAGGGGAAGGACCCGTTAGCGAGGTGGGGAGGCCGCAGGGGATACGAAGGGAGTAAGTTGCCGCGCAGCTTGGGATCGGCCCACGTAGTCACGTGACCGCGCCGAGCGCATGAGAATGCGCGACACGTCTGGAGGTGCGGTGTCTACTCAGAGACATGAGTGATCCAGCTGCATGTGCGCGCATGCTCTGACAGCAGAGCGGGAGTGCGCGCGTTCTCAGGCACCAACGCGGGGGTTGCTGGGAAGCCAACGCTTCAGCACGGGAGTCTGGAAATGGAAACCAGGAACATGGGCATGGAGTCCAGAGCACAAGGTAACAGCCAGAGAAGGACTGCTTCTTGGAGAACGTCCAGACTTCTTAAATGCATAGTAACAAAAACAGCAAGGTACAGCGAAACTAAACAAACATAAGGGTTCTTAGTCTAATCCATTGGCCAAGGAATTATAAGCCTGCTACCATGTCAAGGTGAACCCTACTAAGCAGGTACCTACACTACCCGACGGTAAACTAACCTCAGTAGTATAAGAGTGACTGTCCCAGTCTTCCGGAATCCACAGGAGATAAGTAAAGGTCCCAAGGAGGTCCAGGCAGGAGCAGTATGCGATGAGTACCAGCAGGCACCAGGGCAGGCAGCAAAAGACTAATAGCAGAGAGAAAGTCAAAGAGAGGATTACTTCCTGTCAGGAGGAAGAGGGCAGGGTTTGCCAGAAAGCAAGATGGCTTTGCTTGCTTCAGAATCCTTAAAGACACAGGATCTTGACTCGCAGCTAGAGGGCGGCGATTAGAAGTAAACAGGTAAGGAAGGGACACGCCGCAGGAGGCGTGTTCCGCGCATCGTTATAAACCAGGTCCTTCAAATTTTTACGAGAGAATTATCTCTTTGCCAAATTGGAAAAATGCCAATATCATCAGACCATGACTTCCTTCTTGGGATACATCATTTCTTGGGATACATCATTTCCGATACGGGACTCGCCATGGATGCTGTCAAGGTGAAGGCGGTGGTAGATTGGCCTTGTCCCATGACTCTCAAAGCCGTACAGAGGTTCCTGGGGTTTGTGAATTATTATCGGAAATTTATTCAAAATTTCTCCTCCGTGGTAGCTCCAAATACGGCCCTTGTGGAAAAAGGAGCTGACCCAGTGCTTTGGTCTCCGGAAGCTACCAAGGCATTTGAAAAATTGAAGAAAGCCTTTGTCTCAGCACCTGTTCTTGTGTATCCAGATCCAGAACTATCCTTCAAGCTCGAGGTGAACGCTTCTGATGTCGGGGCCTGAGCGGTATTGTTCCAAAGAAAGACCCCTCAATTCACTCAACTTCATACTTGCGCTTTCTTTTCTAAAAATTCTCTTCCGCTGAACAGAATTATGATGTAGGAAATCGTGAACTCCCGGCCATTAAAATGGCCTTTGAAGAGTGGAAACATCTACTTGAAGGTGCCGAGAGGCCCGTCACCTTTCTGACCGATCATAAGAATAAGTATATTGAAGGAATGCGTCGCTTGGGGTCACGACAGGCATGTTGGGCCTTGTTTTTCTCTCGATTCAACTTTGTCATTTCATACCTTCCCGGGTCTAAGAATGTGAAAGCAGACGCTCTCTCCCGGCCATTCCTGGTCGAGTACGAGTACGAGACGGAGGATCGTCAGGAGACTATACACCCCCCGGCTTGTATACTTTCAGCCAACACCTCCGACACTCATTACAAAGGCTCAAGCTTGTGTCCCAAAGGGCCTCAATGTGCCAGAGGGGGTGAATATTCACGGCACCTACTTGTCACAGGAAAGTAATGGATTGGGGTCATGCATTCTGGAATAGAGCTTCTGGTGGCCAGGAATGCGCAAAGATATAAAGAACTTTGTCTCCACATGTGCCACTTGCGCTCAGAACAAAACGCATCGCAATAGACCGTCGGGTCTTCTTCAACCTCTCCCGATTCCGGATCGTCCATAGACTCATCTTTCCATGGACTTCATCATAGAACTGCCTATATCTAAAGGGATGGATACTATTTTGGTGGTGGTTGATTGATTCTCTAAGCAGGCTCACTTTATTCTGCTTAAGGGTCTACCCAACGTTCTCAGACTATCTGAAATTTTCATCAGAGAGATCTTTCGGCTTCATGGAACACCTCAAGTCACCATCTCGGACCGTGGATCACAGTTAATTTCTAAATTCTGGAGGTCCTTCTGTCTACAACTGGGCATTGCCCTTCACTTTTCTTCCAGCTACCATTTTCAAACCAATGGTCAAACCGAACGGACCAATCAATCCCTTGAACTGTTCATTCGCTAATTCATTTTGGACGCTCAGGACAATTGGACGGACCTTCTGCCATGGGCTGAATTTTTCCATAACAATTTACTAAATGAATCCACTCAAGAATTTCCCTTCTTCACTAACTATGGATTTCATCCTTCAACTCTTCCTACCACAGTCCTCAAATCTGGGGTCCCAGCAGCAGAAAACAGGATTCAATACCCCCAGAAGTCGTTGGATAGAATTCAGGAAAACCTAAGAAAAGCCGTCTCTATGCAGAAAAGGCAGGCAGACCGTCATTGTTGTGAGACTCCCCTTTACACATCAGGGCAAAAGGTTTGGCTTTCGACAAAGAACATCCGCCCTGAAGGTGCCCTCTCCAAAGTTAGTACCGAGGATCATAGGACATTTTGTCATCTCCGAAAAAGTCAATCCAGTGGCCTATCATTTATAGCTGCCAGCGTCTATGAAGATTCTGTCAGTGTTTCACATGTCCCTGTTGAAACCTTTCATTCAGGATCCCCACTCACCCACTCCAGGTTCACCTCCTCAACATATCGTAGTAGAAGAGCAGCAATAATTTGAGGGCCAGGCTATCCCCGATTCCAGAATCTCAACAGGAAGACTCTAGTACCTAGTACATTGGAAAGGCTTTGGTCCTGAGGAACGAGAATGGATTGCCAAGGAACAAGTACACTCTTCAAGGCTTATCACCGTAAATATCTTTCCAGATCATCCCTGGGTTGCCCAGAGATCACCCCTGAAGAGGGGGCTTCTGTCAGGATCTGGGCTAAGCTCCGGCCCCCGGACATGTCACGTGGCATCATGGCGGACACGCGCAAGGCTGCATCCACGCGAATGAGCCGCACTGCTGAGAGGCAGAATTCTGGCGGGATGCACTTCAAGCTCTGCTCCCGCAATGGAAACTTGGGGGACAGGTTCTCTGATGACGCGCGTGGCGCGGTCCGCACGCTACAAATGCTACCAATTCGCACACTCCACGCTGTAAGTAATAATGATAAGATCAATCTCAGCTGCTACTCACTTGCCGCACATTCCATTAACTCCTATCAGCACACAGCTTATGTGTAATGACCTCCCTCCCTGCAGTGTTTCTATTGGTTCTCATTCCTTCATATGCTCAGTCATCCCCTAGCAATTGCATGAGCATAAACTTCTGTTTATGTACCTGTGCTGGCTAATATCTGTTCATTGCTGTTGCCTTGCCTTGCCTTGTCCTTTCGTTGTGACCTCAGCTCTTACCTGGACTTCTGCCTTCTCAAACCCTTAGACCTCGGTTCACTTCTGCATTCCCGCTCTTTCCTCTCCTCGACCTACGGATTACGAGTACTCTCAACTCTCCAACCCCTGACTACGGCAAGTACCTTTATCTACCCAAACTCTCCTACCCTGACCAGCTACATGACCCTGACTCTGCAATCTGGACCTGGTCTCATGGTTGTAGGTCGGTGGTTATCTACATCCCCACCTCAGCCTTGTGGTCTTGTCCTGTTTGTGGTGAGTACCCTTTACATTCATGAATCTCAGCAGACAATCATCGCGTAGGAATTTTCCGAGCAACCAATAAGAGCTAAACTGGTAAGACAAGCTGGGACAGTGGGAAATATGAAATAGCAAGGAGACATGCGCAAGCCTGGCATCTCACTCCCTGGCTATTTTAATGCCATCCGCTGGGGCAGGCTCCTCCATGTCTGGCAGAGCAAGTGCCATCCTAGATGACTGCCATTGTTCTCCGGAACTGGGTTCTCAGCCCTTCTTTTCTAACAAATGCTTTTCTCACCTCTGGCATACTCTGGTTTCTTTGAACTCTGATGTCCAGCAGATTCACCGGTGCCTATGGGTTAGAGTGGGAAGTCTGTTTAGCATTGGTTCCGAAAGTCGCAAGCACATTACTTTCAGTACATTACAGTACCTTAATAAAGTATGGTTTTTAATATACTCCAAAGTCTCTGGGTATGGGGAATAGAATAAGAAATATGTACTTTTATTCCTATCAGCCTTATTCCCCTTGCACTATCTTTTGGGACTTAATATGGACTTTGAGAGTCCCCCCTCAACCTTATATACAGTTGGGGCACCCACAAACCCAATACAGGTTCTGGGTCGCCTGGGCACTAGCTAGGGTACCCCCATTAACCTAGGGATCCCCTCAGCTACAGGGACAATCTCAAGAGCTGACTCTCTTGAACCCTTATACATGGATCAGGGGTAACCAAAACGGACTTAACCTTTATTTGAGATCGTGGTTACCCCCTACCGTCACAACACGCGATACCAATTAGTCAGAAATATTTTAACATTCATCATTAAAGGAAAAGTTTTAGATTAGTATAATGTCCTCTGTCTGCTTCAAACTGATTTATTACTGTGTATGCATGTGCATTGACTGAATATATCACATTTCTCACTTTACTTCCATGATAATTCATTTACTTCACCTTTAAAAAAATAAAAATCTATCACACAGTTTTATGGGATTTTTTTGGAAGTCAGTGTTATTGTGCTTCTGAACATTATTGTTTCTCCCAGTCTTCATGACCAGATGATTCAGATAAAACTATTTCCTTAGCATATGGCTAATGCGAGCCAGTGTTACAACCATTTAGCGCCAGAATAGCGCTTATCCTAACATTAGCTGGCTAACGCTGCGTTGGTCATATGCAAATGAGCAACCTAACTGCTGTTTGTTTTGCATAGAATTAGCATTGAGGATACCTGTTAAATCCATGGAAACTAACGTCAGTTTCTTAATTAGGTAACTTTCCGTTAATAACCCAGATTTAACAGAGCTTTGGGTACTGTATCTACCCTTTAAGAGACTGTAAGTATTTTCTTTATGGTATATTTTCCTAGTTATAAAGGAAATGTAGAAGTGATATCTTTAATTGATGAATTATGTTTAAAAAGAGTGCAAGATTCCAGGATCACTAAGGTCTCTTCATTATTGAGAAAACATGAATGATTTTGGTCTGCTTAGACTGCAACGTCCGGTTTTAAGTTTTCTCTCTGTAGTATGTTTATTTTAAACTTGTATAACCATGGGAATGGAATCTGTAATGTTCCCTATATTCCGGATAATATTTCTACAGGCTTTCCAGCTTCAGTTAAGTTACAGTTGAGTTAAGTCAGAGTTAGTATAGGTGTTTGGTACGATAAAATAGTTACTTGGCAAGTCATACATTTCTGCACTGTAAACTGGAATGAAACATAAACATTACAACTATTAGACTGTAATTGCAAATGATAACAGTGAAATATAACATTGCACAGAATTAATATTTGAAATGATTTACAATACAACACAACTCATTTTGTGTGGTAACCCACACAGTGCACTCAGATCTATATAAAAATAATATATATATATATATTTGAATAGCACTTCATTTGAAAGTCTTTATATTAAATACTAAAAGAACAGACTACAAATAGTATGGATTCTTTTCACAAGCTCACGGGCCACATTTGTAATTTATCATGTCACCCTTTTCATGTTGGCTACATTATTTATCAAGCAACCTCCATTAAACCATGCAATATGTACTTAACTATTCTGTCATTTGGCAAATGTAAAAAGCTTTTTCATCACGCTAGAAAAACTGTTTAAATGTGAGTCAGATGCTAAATGATGGAATAGTTGATTATCACATTGTTCAGAAAAGTTACAGTGGTACTATTTTTTAAGCTAAAAATTACATACTGGATGCTAAATTGAACAAGATAATTTGAACATGCATCATGTCAGTGTCAAATTATCAAGGTAATTTTGATCATTTTTGGCTTATAGTACCTACTCCCTTTTGCTTCAATTAGCTTTTTGAAAAATAAATGTTGGATAGGAAGGAGTTACTTGACACTATTAAACACCCATTTGTTAAATTTTGACTACATGTTCAGAAACATTCTACCTTGTCTGCCATTGCATAATTGTGTAATTCAAAGAATAATGCAAATGAAAATTTTCTGCACAATTATTTATTTCAATGCTATTCAAAAAATTAGGAATTGCAATAATAGGACCGCAGAGCTCAATTTTGCAGTTTTTCGTCACCTAGTTTAATGAATTTGCATATATAGAACAAAGTCAGTTAGCCACAATGTAGATAACAGAGTTGCCAAGTTTTATAATAGACCTTTAACCACTTGAGTGCCCAATAATGTAGCTACCATGACATGAGGTTTGACACTCAAGAGGATGTTTGCACATTTTCTAGGGAAGATCCCGTTCACGTGATATCAGCATGAAGGAGG
Source organism: Ascaphus truei (assembly GCA_036426205.1). NCBI lineage: Eukaryota > Metazoa > Chordata > Amphibia > Anura > Ascaphidae > Ascaphus > Ascaphus truei. The sequence goes on along the minus strand of WSYH01008002.1, from coordinate 18,462 downwards.
GGCTGTGGCACTCTGATGCACCTCTGGAATATCACAGAAGACCAGGTCTTTTAACATATTTATATTTTTGGTTTCATTCAACAGGCAAAACAAGGCAGTGAAATAAAATGGTGTTTATTTGGATAAAACCTTGGAAATACAACAAAACACAAAATACAGAAATATGCACACTTAGTGGGGTCTGTGGTTTGAGATCTAGCCTTTCCTAAGTGCAGGTGCCCACTTGCAAGGGCTTATCCTGATTGGAACCTTGTTTTGGACATCCTGGACCGAGATTCAGCAGAAAATCCTGAACGAGACCTAATCCCGTTAGTCCTGGAACTATTTTCAGCAAGAAACCTGATCACGACCACAACTTCGATTTGTAGAACTTGACCACAAAAGACGGGACTTAGTCTCCGAGAGGCAGGCTTTTCTAGTTTCAAAACAAAGCCGGTTGCTCTACTATTTGGAACAGAGCAACTTTGAAAAGCCTGTCCTAGCTTCATCGACTTAAGTCACAGGATGGTCTGGTTCTCCGACTCAGCCATTCCCTTACATATACTCTGCTAAGCTATCCTTAGCATGGAGGTAGGAGGAGCGACCAATCAGAGCATGCAAATTCCTCCCCGCCAGCCAATTGGAATAGGGGCTCGTCCTTTGGCTGACGTTAGAGGAGGAGGCGTGCCAGGCCCGCACGAAAATCCAGGTGAGCAGGAACTATGATTTAGCCAATGGAACAAGCACCTACGAGCTCTATCTCCCTCAGCTAATTCATTGCCACCCGCTGGGCAGGCTCCTCCAATACTGGCAGATACATAAGGTGTCCCCAAAGGGTACCCTTTGTTTTCCGGACCCAGCAATTTGCCTTTCCTCACCCACCAAATGGTCTTCTCACCGCTGGACATCCTCTCCTCTTTTTGCTACAGACTCTATACAGACATGCCGGTGTCTATGCTGATGCCCCGGCTGACTGTAAGAGTCTTATAGGAAATGTCTAAAACCTTATAAAGTACACTTTAATAAAGTATACACATTGGGGAACTTTATACTTATACGGTAAATGGATTTGGGATATTTGGGCTCGAAGTCTAGGAGTCTGGGGGACACTGGGTTGCCCCAGTGTAATTCACCCCGCATACCGGCAAATCATGCCTGCTCGCCAGGAAGTATGAAAGGAGTAACTTAAGCCCCTGAACTCTTACAACAAAATAATTTTATTTCTACCCAAATATTCCTCCTAAAACGGACACACAAGAAATCTCACAGTTCTAGGGCCAAGGGTACATGAAAACAGAAAAAGTAAGGGTTACTTTATTTTCAACATGTATTATCCATGGTCCCTGGCATATTGTGCTTATGTAGTTATGAGGGACCCCACAGTTTCAGGAGTTTCAGGAGTTTCAGGAGAGGGCTTAACCTTTATTAGCCAGGTTACCCCCTCCCGTCACATGGAACACGTAGGGTTAATAGATTCATGTAAAGAAGGTACATTGTATTCTGTATTTTTATGTTTCTTTTTGTCCACTTGGATCATAGTTCTATTGAAGGCAAAAGATGGAAAACTCTTTAGTGATACCTCTCATGAGTGTTGTAAATTTTGTTATTTTATTTTTTTACTCCTCCTGGCTTTAGTGTTTCATATGTCTGCAGTGGAGAGTGAAACCTTCAGTCAAAAAAAATGCTCTATTTCCCTTTCATGATATCATAGAAGACAATAAAGATGTTTATTATAATTAATACTAACGTAGAATATAAATGAAAATTGAACCAGTGAACGGAAGCACCTACAATAATTTCACCTACCTTTCAGGCTATAACAGAATCTGCTAAAATGTATAAATTACATTTTAAATTAGTTTGTAATTAACTCTAAAATCTTTATTAATACAATATATGGTTCAATTTGTACAACTTGAAACACAGGAAGACACCTAACTGCCCTGTCAAGTGAATAGGACATAAGGGGGCTTATGCAGTTAGTGTTCATAAGCAATTTACCCAGCACTTATCGCCCAAAATGTCTACTGCTATTCAGTAAGCCTCGATAAGTGGGTGATAAAGGTCTGAATCGCCCCCAAAAATTGTGTTCAAAAACAAATCGTTGAGTTAGCGGCGATAAGCCAGTTATCACCGATTTTCGGAATGTTCATAAACTTGTGCAATTCTAGTAGCCGCAAGTAGTTATCGACGCCTATCGCGACTCTAGAATGGTGATTTTCTCCCCAAATCCAAAAGCTAGAAAAAGTTGGCGGGATGTTGGGGAGAAGCGGCGAGATGGGACTTAGAAAATAAAATGCACGTTTCCTGCATTGGATTGATGCCTTGGTCTTCGGAACTGATACCCATTAATATTAGCACCGGAGACCCTGGCATGAATAAGATGCATGAAAAATGCATTTACAGGCAACTTCATTACCTTAGCGCCTAACCGCTAAGGCAATGAAGGTGTTAACCACCAGTGCCATGCTTATTGTGGGTAGCGGGGGTGGGTGAAGGTGGTATTTGGCCCTTGGTGGGTGTTTAGGCCTTGCGGGTGGGTTGCGAATGGACAATGTACAAAAGTAACTGTGTCGCTCCCAGAATATACATGTTGTCCACACTAATCGTGGGATAGACGAATGACTAGATGCAATAAGACAAGAGATAAAAAACAGAAATAATAAATGATATACTGGCTCCTCTGTTGGTATGCTGCTCGACCAGATTGAGGATCTTCCCTGGATCCTTATTGGGCAGTGGATTTGGTGTTTGTGGTCAGCGCAAGGAGATATCATATATATGCAATGATGCATAAAATAAAAATAATGATAATTAATACCATACGTGCAGTTGAATCTATTCATACATGCATAAACACATGGAACATAGGTTAAGCGGGGGAAGGTAAGGGATACTATATAATAAACAGCTACTCACACGGCCATGTGTGAGTAAGAATCACAACACAGTAATCTTTAGACAACTAGGCACCTGACAAAGAACTTACGTTCGAAACGCGTTGTTCCTGTCTGACGTGCACTACCAGGATACCAAACAGCCACAGTAGCCCTAAAAGGTCTGAGACAGGCAGGCCCACTGACGGACGCGGAAGTGGGAGCAACCTGCAGCCGACGACTAGAAAGGGCTGCAAAAGAGCTGGAGCTGCCTTTTTTACATGGGATTTACAATATTTATGTTTATTGTTATAATAAAGAACCTTTTTTAAAAATTGCCTATTATTGTCATCCCAACTGGGTCACGAGAGAGGTGCAGGCTCACCTCCAAGATACAGAAGGTATCCCATATACATGCCACGGAGGAGAGACACTAGGTGCCTAGTTTTCTAAAGATTTCTGTGTTGTGATTCTTACTCACACATGGCCGTGTGAGTAGCTGTTTATTATATAGCATCGCTTATTTTCCCCCGCTTAACCTATGTTCCATGTGTTTATGCATGTATGAATAGATTCAACTGCATGTAGGGTTGCGAGCGGAATGTGAATGGAGTTATCCCCTACATTACCTTAGCGATTAATACTGCTAAGGTAATGAAGGGGTTAACCCCTCCCGCTACCCACCAAAAAGGCCTAAACACCCATGTTTGGGCTTATACCCCCTTCACCCACTCCCTCTACCCACAATAAACACAAATACACACAACAGCCCTACTACCCACCACCTAGGCCCCCATAAACATTATAATATCTAATACACAATCCACACACAGTGCCCCCCCCCCCATAAAACCATGATTTATTTTTTTACTCACATAATTACTACCACGGACCGGGGGGGTCCCCGGATGGTCCCAATGGGTGTCTTCAGGCCCCACAGTGCACGCTGGGGGTACCCATGGGTGCCTGGGGGCCTCCTTGTAGTCCCCGCTATACTCTGTGGCCTCCAGGTGGTCCCCACAGGCCCCAATGGGGTTCACAGGTGTTCCCCATTGATGTCTGGGGGTCCCGGATCATCCCCATGGGTGTCTGAGGGGCCTCGGTGGTTCTCACGGGGTCTAAAGGCCCTCGGGTGGTTCCACAGGTGTCTGGGGGGCCCTCGGCTGATCCCTGGGGGTCCCCGCGGCCCCCACAGCTATGGGGCCCCCATTACTTCCCCGCAGGTATCCAGTGGGTCCTCAAGTGGTACCCATAGATGTCCGGGGGTCCTCGGGTGGTCCCCGTGCCTGCGATACCAATACTCAGTGTTCGACAAATCACCCAAAAATCTACTCGCCCAACCAAAAAATCTACATTATACTACAATTAGTCCTTGTTACGTGTGTGTGTAAATGTCGATCTAGAAATAAAAGCCAGGTGTGAATTACTAGTTTCCTGAACCCCTTAACCAGTGTCTGGACGTCCCTGCTTCACAATATCTAAAGCAGCAATCCCGCCTGGGATCTTACCTGATCCGCAATCCCTCAATGTCCAGGTACCCTCATTCCCGCAATGTTATACATTGGAGGGGATGTGTTCCCTACCTGTCTTCTGGGTTAGGGGGGCAGGTACATACTGGGTATTTGCTCGAATAAAGTGTGTCGGTGCAGTAGGTATATAAAGTGTTTAAAGTGTTTATCGGGAATGGTACATACATATGGAGGGCGCAACCTACAGTCATCATACCGAGCGTCACCCGCAGGATGTGCGCGCATCCCACAAGATGGCGGCTCTCCGTCGCGCAGGAAGATGAAGTTTTAATTGAAAATCATCGAGGACTGGCCTGGGTCTACTTAAGGAGACAGAAACTCAGCCATTCTACTTTCCACGAGCCTGAGGAAGCCCTGTTCAGGGCGAAACGCGTAGCTCTTCATCGATCACAGCGTGCTGCAATTAGAGAGGAACCAGAGGTGCTGTGGGAACTCTTTATCCGGACGCGGTGACAAGAGACTTTTGCCCACTAACCACCAATTGATTCCCTACACTGCTAGTTTTCTCCCCCTAGAAGCAGTAGCTGCTTCTTGGTTTTTAATCTTTAAATTCTTCACCTTTTATTATCCGTTTTTATCCGTTTGTTAAAGTACCTGTTATTAGTGTATGCTAGTTTGTTCAATAAAGACATAACCACCCTAGTGCCAAGTGTCCCATAGTCCATCCATGATTGGATCTAGCCCCTAGGGGTTCTTAATCACAGTATTTGGAGTTCCAAAGATACCTCTATGAGTGTGCGCTCACACTGGCCCGTGTGAGTATTTTGACATATCAATTAATTTACCCTCTACCATTGTTTTACATTGGACCTCTGGTCTGTGTTTGCTTATATACCTGAAGACCTGTTATCTACACAGGTGCTTAACAAGATACGGATATAGGAGATCACTCACATTAGGCCGTGTGAGTGGATAATTATCATATATATGCAATAAGATATTGCTTCATCTCCTTCCCTTGTACCGCAGCCGATCTGTGTATACATGTGTCTAGTTGCCTTTCATTTGTGTTTACATCCACATGAGAGGTGAACTACTGTGAAGAATCTGTTTATCCAACGACAAACATCAAGGACGTAGTAAGAGGAAAAGACAAGAAGAGAAGATCAGAAAGAAAGAAGAACCATCTCCTAGAAGAAAGATACGAATGCAAAAGAAACCTTGATGGGATACAACTTACACAAGGCCGTGTAAGTTATCCATTTATTGATTTTATTTTGTGAACCTAGACACATTTACCCATATACGTCAACTCCCCATCCAAGGGGTTGCCCATCTCTCTTTGAGGGTTCATTGAAGGTGTGAGCACCCCATTGACCATCAGCGAGAGAAAACACACTTCAACCCCATCTTTCCTCACGCTGTGCTTCCCCATCTCTTCTTGTGTTCCACAATACAAACTGTAACAACATCCAATGTACTATTACAAATCCCCACAGATGTTAAAAATCCAAATATCAGTTTAAATAATAACAAATTTCCGGTGTTTGTCACTCAATATAATGAAGCCCAGCAGGCCATACAAAAGGCTCTAAATAAACACTGTAACATCCTTGCTTTGAATCCCATTCTGGGCTCTACTTTGGATTCCAGACCAAAAGTAATATACAAACGGGCCCAAAATGTAAAGGGTATCTTGGCTCCCAGCCAACTAAGAGCCCGCACTAAGGATTTTAAAACTGTACAAACTCATTTTGGAATAGTGGGCAACTATAAGTGTAACAGATGTAAACCTTGTAAACAAACGTCAGCTAATATAGAGGTCACTTCATTTGTTACTAAAAAAAAGTTGTAAGATCAAGAGTTTTATAAACTGCCAGTCTACTTACTGTATGTTGTATATCTCATTCAATGTGAGTGTGGATTCCAATATATCAGAAAAACGAAAATAAATCTTAAAATCCGAATATTGGAACACCTCTGGAATATCAAAAACATTCCAAAATTGATTGAGAAGAATCAGCCATTTACTCATTTGCTTAAACATTTATTACAAACCCTCAATTGTGACCCTAACAAATTAAAATTCATGGACATTGAGACTGTACCGGTCACTAAAAGATTAGGTAATAGAGACCTCCGATTGATAAAATGAGAGCAATTTTGGATATACACGTTTCAGTCCAAATTTCCCGGAGGTCTCAATGATTACATTGAATTAATACAATTTTTATGAGACTAAAAATGTTTGTTCAGATAATGTGACCACTTCTGTGAGAACAAACAGTTGTCCACATATTGTGACAGTAACATCATGTACAGTCTCAAAATGGGCTCTTTACATATGAGTCTTGCATATTAATTTTGTGTCACAATAGTTCCTTTATATGCGCAGGTAAATTGCCAAGCACCTTAAGCTCAGTCTGGGACTGCAGGGTAACAGCTTAAATTATGGTTAGCGATATGCATATCACTCTGAATTTCACTATTTTAGTATTTATATTAATTATGTATTAAAGTATTCATAACTTGGATAGTATATGAACATGATATTATATGTAATTTCCTTCTTTGTATACGCATATTACTGGAGTCAATTAACATAATGAGATAGCACACAACCGCTCTACCTTAATACTCACTGAAGGAGGACGGATGGGGTGCAAGGTGAATGGGTGATAGATAAGAGCAGAAAATGGTAGATCAAAAGAGATTCAACAAAAATAAATCCCATTCTATTGCACTCTGTCAGCAGTAGTATCAATAGTAGGTAAAACAGGCATATATGCCACTCCACCACAGAAAGCCCATAAAAACAAAACAAGAACATTTTATTATTTACTTGTAGCCCTGGGTAGATTTGGGCTATAGGTCTGCCCTCCTCCTGGCAGTAATACCTAGTAAGGGCAGGTTGTCAGGAGCAATCATGGGTTTTCCCCACACATGCAGTGCAGTGAGTCAGTGAAGATAGTGTCATCAGGCCTTGTGTCCAATTAGAGACACAGGGGTGCTGCTTACTGTAGCTGTACTTAATGCATTGTACTTCCTGATTTAGCCAGTTGGTTTCTACCTTTGAGAAAGACAGGTTCGCCCATACTAAGCTGTCAGGGCGCTGGCTAGCTTGAGGCCCTCCCTCTGGGGAGAGGTAGGGAAACATACCTCCTATCCCACAAGGGGATAGGGGAAGAGCAAGGACCACTCTCAGTGCCCTTTGGCTGGGAGTAGGATCCAGGGACATCCTGAGGGTGGATGTATATGACGATTGCAGTACAGTACATGCATCGATAAGTGGAAAAAAGGTAGTGCTTCACTTTAAGTACATTTTCACTTTACATATATGCTCTGGACCCATTGCGTACATTAATGCGGGGTATGCCTGTATATCACTCTGTATATACTTAATAATATATTTTATTATATTATATCATCAATTTATTATGTCACAAAGCACATACATATAATGCAGATTGTAGCCACAATCAGGTTTAACATCTTGATTGCAATAATATGGCATTGAGCCTCTCAGTAACAGCTGACAACGGTGTGCATATGCAAAGTTGAAATCAATGGGAGATTTCTCATTGGCTGCTTGAGGCTTTCTAAACTCACGAGCAGCCCCATCACGTGACTCCAGACGAAGCACGCAGTGCGAAACGTGTTGAGGTCACGAGGGGCTGCTACGTGAGCGTCTATTGGCTAGAGATGTATACTGGTTGGAGAGAGGAGAATGCGATCGACGGAGCATTGCGGGTCCGGATCTGTTCCATCTGCACGTCTGATTTTGCCTCCGGCTCTCCTGGTTACTACTCGAAACGCCACAGCTAGTTTAGTAAGTTCTAATAATTGTTTTATATTTCATCTATTGTTAGTCCAAATTGTGGGACATTTTATCAATATAAATGTATATTTCTGCAAGCTCAGTGCGCTTTCTCCGCTCTTTTCGTTTTGCATTGTGCGCTCCCTTTCGGAGCTCACATTCTAGGAGATTGTGGATTTCTCAGACGGACGGCAGCACGTGTATCTGCAGTGTTATACAGTATCTTTGGACCGCGCGAGCGCGGACTTCCGTTAACTATTTCTTTCATATGTCTATTTATTGTTCTGAGCCCCACACAAAAACCTTTTTCGTTCACTAGCAAGTATCAGGCTGTAGTGTACATTCTTCCAACAGTAACATGGAATTACAGAAGTTAAGAGCATAGAACACAGCAGTTGCTATGCTGTATACATGGAATGATAAAGTTTTTTTTTCCCCAGGTAGGCCTATGCACGAGTCTGCAGATCTGCAGCATCTGATTCCTTGTAGCTTTAGCAGGGCAATAGTGCTGAACTATAGTCAGTGTAAGGAGGTAGGACACCGGCAATGCACCAATAATGCTACAGTATGTATGTTTGTAACCTAGATTGCTAGCTCTTTACTCATTCCAGAATGCAAACCATTATGCATTAGCAAAGTTATTAATAAAAGTGCGTGCTGCAGTATGTAACATAAGATAGATATAAGTAAAGGCACCAATGAATGAAGTAACTCAGTGAACCTTAATAACCACGTTCTGCGTTCAAGTTATTTGAAATATACATAAACTCACAATGGGATAAGTGGTTTGTTCACAATGCAGGCAATGAGAAAGCCTGGGGAACAAGTATTAATGTTTACAGAAAGGGTGTGGAAGAAATATTGCAGGTGCTATACACACTTGTTAAGGTGTTAAAATGACAAAGCAATTGCATCTGGGGATAGAAATGTTGATTATATTCCAGCACAAACATTCTTGATAAAGTGGTAAGAAAATCAACACGTGTATTAGTAATTAGTGGAAAAGCACAGGAAAATGCACACAGTAAGATATTCCTTGAGGTCCTTTAGAGTCTAACTGTGCTTATTATTTGTTATCGGTATGGAAATATATGGCTGACTACGCTTATCGTTTAGAACTTTGGAATAGACTCATGCTCTCAGAGACAGGATGCTAAATGACTCACTCTCCAAGAGCTTACTTTTAGTGAGCATACATTTACCTATTACTTGTATTCTAAGAAGTAAGCATGGTTTCCCGGAGCCAGTGTGCTAGTGAAATAGCTGTTGGTGCAACTATCCCTCCACGCTTTGTCTTCCGAAACAAATTCCTTTCATAGTAAATTAACTTGATACGTACACCATGTGTACCTGGCCTTAAATACTGAACTGTGAACTAAGCTACAAGTAGGTTTTCAAATGAGGCTATTTCTCAAGGGCCTCAGTGTTATTTGCACAACTTAAATATTGCGCCATTTTAAACAAAATTAGGTGAAGTCAAATCTACCCAAAATATGTTAGAAACATTATACAGTATATATTCACACAAAAAAAAATTGGGGTTAAGAAGAAGCTTTCGACAATTCTTCCCCGAACAGGGGCTTGGGTCAGCAAATAATGGGGATAGGCCCAGAAAAGCAAAATATACCAATCAATTATATACTTAGTACTGGGTGGTGCTCCTTTCAAGGATTAGATTAACGAAAGATAAAGCGAAACAAAATATATGGGCACTCAAAATATCCCCTAAAAAATGAAATACAGCAATACCAAAGTGGTTCAGCTCCAGAGACCCTCTGCACATCCACACTATGACTAAAACACCCATATCAATAAACACTCGTTCCTTACCTTTGCGGCTATGTGCTACGGTAACGAAGCAGCATGAATGTATTTTTTAATAATAGTGTACTGTGACAGGGGGTCTCTGAGCCACAAATCAATGCGGTTAAGCTCAGGTGACCCCCTGCTCCCGCACAATATTATTAAAATACAGAAATGCTGCTTCATTACCATAGCGTATAGCCGCTAAGGCAATGAAGGGTTAAGGCAGAATAGCATGTTTATTGGGGACAATTGCCCCCAATAAACATTGCAATAAACAACATACACCCCTTGTGTATTTAAAATACATAAACAAAAATAAATACATTAAATACATATAGCACTTACCTATTACCGGTTGCCACGATGAAGGCCATCCTCATCTTCATCCTGCCCATGTCCCCTCCGCTGCTGCAAAACAGACACAAGAATGAAAACATCCAAAGTAATGTCCCCTAACCCCTTAATCTCCATAGCGGTTATTAACCGCTACAGTCATTAAGGGGTTAACCCACCCTCACCCACCACTCGGGACGCCTACATACCCTCCCACAGTAACCCCCCACCCCGTGAGGCCTAACCACCCTCACCCACTACCCACAAGGGAGGCCTACCCACATATCGTTGGGATACCGTTGGGGAACCCCCCCCCCAGTACCCACAATAAAAACAATACAGTGACCCACAATAAACTTCATTCTATTTATTAAATACATTACCCACCCACTGTGCCCCCCCATAAATACAAGATTTATCCTTTTACAAACAGGGTTCATAACACAGCCCCACGCGAGTCCCCGGTGGGCTGGCGGGGCACCTGACAGACCTACAGGGTACCAGCAGCCCTTTTCAAACAGGTTCTGGAGGCCTGTTGGTGGGTCCCGCCAAGCACCATGGCCCCCAGGTGGTCTCCTTGGGTCACCGTGGGCCACAATTGGGTCCCCACTTAGGCCCAAGGATGTCTGGGAGCCCCGGGTCAGACCCACAGGTGTCTGCGGGGCCTCGGGTGGTTCCCACGGGGGTCTGGGGAACTCACGAGTGCTCACTATGGGTCGGCGGTGCCCCCACGGATGTGGGACCACCTATTCATCCTCGCAGACTACGGGTCCGCGGTGCCCCCACAGATGTGAGGCCACCGCTTCATCACCGCATGTGTCACCCGTGGAACCACCAGCCTGATACTCGTGAGATACCTGAGGAAACCACAGGTGGTCTCCATAGGTCTCACGCAGAAACACGGAACAAACCCTGAATGTAAAAAAAATAAACCTGGCCTATACATTCAATACATACACCCTCCCCCCCCCCCAACACCTACAGTACAATAATGTGCAAAATAACTATTATCCAGATAGGGATAATAGCTTATTTGCCCATTATTAAAAACATTAACTAGCATAATCAAATAAATAAAGTACTACTGACCTCATCAATAAGAAGTCTCCGTCGCCAGCAACATCCTTGTCTTGCCCACAAAAAACATAGCCAATACAAAGCCAAATGCATTGCAATTACATTCAGATATCAATTAATCCCTTAAACACCTTATCGGATAATAACCGCAAAGGTAATTAAGGGGTTAAGCCACACTGGCCCGATACCCACCCTTCACCCATGAATTTGTTCATTGGCTTCATCATGCAAATATATATATATATATATATATATATATATATATATATATATATACACACAGATATATATATATATATACACACACATGATGAACCAATACACAAATAAATGTAGAAGGGTTATCAAAAACATGCTGTACTCAAAATAACACTTCTCTATAAAGACACACTACAATAAAATTAATTTCCTTTCATAATCCTAACTGATCTTACAATCAAAAACATCAAATGCCAATCAAAAACCTCAAATGACAATCAACACATTGCATTTACATTGTATATATGATAATACAATCTAAGCACCATATACATTCTGCAAATGAATGTTAACAATAACATTGCAAGCAAACTACAGATACCTCCAAACAAGTATACTATTTTAACGAATCCAGTAAACATAAATCAATTAGCAGACATCCCTAAACAATTTACATTCCATCACTAACAATTAAACAATTAACTAATTCAAGCCTGGAACTTAACAATTTAGCCTGAGAAAAAATATAAGTACCAACAAGCATACAAAATTGAAAACCAAGGCTAACCCTGACCTCAAGTACAACATAGAATAGCAACGATTACATCTATCTAATGTTAAAATAATTTAAACACACATTTAAGCATAGCTGCACAGTCAAATTAATTTAAAACACATCAAATCAAGCTTTTAAAACAACATCATTTCTTACCCTGTATGTATATATCTCTCTAGACATACATACATACATACAGTAGCAAGAAATGATATACCACAACAACAAAAAATACACATGTCAAAAATACATTTAAAAAAATTAACAAGTTCAATTAAATACATTTTTTTAGTTCACTTACCATTACTTACCATTTTTCTTTTCCATGCTGTGTTACTGACTGTACTGTCAGTTTTTGTCTGGCTGCCATTTCTTATTATTAATTGTTCCCAATAGGGGTGTTTATGTTTCATAGCGCTGTTTTGCACCGTCTTTTCTGTTTTTGGGTTAGCCGCTAAGGTAATGAAGTGGGCTGTACATGCATTTTTCCTGCCTCGGATGCATGCCGGGGGCCTTCGGTTCTGATATTCCTGGGTATCAGCTCTGGAGCCCCCCTGCAACAATCCGAGCCAGGAAAAGGGCCTGATTTTTTTTTTATGTCACCTATCGCCGCTCAGCTCCAGCTTTTTGCCAACTTTTGTTGGCGGAGCGATTTGGAGAAAATCTCTAAATTTTATTGGCGCCATCAGCGGCGAGATGCTGATCGGGGCTACTTGAATACGGCGGGTTTTAAAACTAAAAGATATTGCTTCTCGCCACCCGCGCGGCGAGTTTTTTTTCCAAAAAAAAAAAACTGGCGGATTTTCCTCATCTCGCCAGTTTTTCGCCATTTACTAAATTGCTATAGGCATATTTGGCAAAAACCTGGCGAGATTCGGCTCTCTGCATAGGCCCCTTAGTGCTATATAAACAAATATCAATTAACATCTCCGCTCCTCAACATCACACTATGCATGAAATACATTTTATAAGCAACAATTAAAAACAAGAGGAAACAAACATCGTAATCAGCAGGGATGGAAGAATCCTTTCAGCCTCAGTAGAGGGTGTGCTATTGGGTGCACTAGGGGAAATAATAATAATGACAATGATGCTTAAGCCCAAGAAACTACTCAGAGATGAGTAGTGGGCAAAGGACTGAGCCCCCTAATAACATGCACTCACTAAGCACAAGTGTAAAGGGTAACTGTAACAGGGGACTTATCCCTGTTCACAAATGTGCCTCTAATCCAGCAGTGTGGTGGTTAACTGCTGGTAGCAAATTAACTAACACCACCTGCCTGATTACAGGTGGTAGAAAAAGCCTGCCTTTGAGACAGGAAGTGACTCCTTAGCTCATGTGTGAGCTGAACTTTGGAGACAGAGCAGAGGTTCTTGAGTCTCCCAGGAGAGACTGACCAAGAGAACACAGATCTCTGGAGCTGACCATGTTTTGAGCTCTGCCAGAAGACACAGCAGAGCTGCTTCCAAGACACAGGGGAAACTTCTAAACCTGAATGCTGACAAACCCTGAAGAAAAGGTAGCAACCAGGGACAGAGAAGATTTCCACTCCAAACCACAAGGAACAGATAAGACTTTTATTACAAGACTTTTTATATCTGTTCATTTCATGCTATGTGTTTGGGGCTGGGAGACATGCTTAACTAAGGGAGTTGTGAATTGCATAGTATTTCACTAGAACCACTCCCAAGTGAATAGAAGCTTTGTTTCCCCCTTGTTTGGATGGTTTCCTGATGTTAAGGAAAAGGCACAATAAAGCCTCGTTATAATTTCACCTTATAAAGTCTCCAATTGTGTATCCTGAGCTTGCGTGTACTGATTGATCTGTGTGGTTGATTGAAGTGCTGGCTGGTTAAAGTGTGTGCAGTTAGAACCAGAAGCAGTTTGAACAAGGAAGCAGTTAAACAAGGTATAGTTTATTGAAGTACAGTTTACTGTTAGTACTTCTAAACTTCATAGTTGCTAGAATGAGCAGGATTGAAAATGCCACTCAATGCACATCTTGCCACATGTATGTGCACTTGGAGCAGCTGTTCCAAGGAGCATACCGCTGTGAGAAGTGTGAGCAGGTGGTATCTTTAGAATCAGAGATTGCTGATCTGAAGAGGCAACTTGCAATATTGAGGGACATTGGCAATCTTGAAAGGGAATTAGAGCTCACTGAGCAGGCCCTTGCTTCAATTAGTGGTGCAGATGGTGGCGCTTTTAGTGAGGAGCAGGTAGGTAGCTTAGTTGCTGTTAGTGAGGAGCAGGTAGGTAGCTGGGTGACAGTTAGAAGGGGAAGCAGGGGCAATAGGGAAAGGTAGGTCGTTTCTGAGCTAACACATCCCAATAGATTTGCCATGTTGAGTGAAGATATTGGGAATGTTGGGGCAGAAATGGCAAGGCTGGGGGAGACTAATTCCTCTAGCAGCCAGGGGAATAGTTCCTCCAGCACAGTGGGGACTCAGGATGCTCAGATGCAAAGAAAGATTGTGGTGGTAGGGGACTCCATTATTAGGAAGGTAGATAGGGCAATCTGTTGCCGGGACCGCATGAACCGAACAGTTTGTTGTCTCCCGGGTGCTCGGGTTCGGCACATTGCGGATCGGGTAGACAGATTGTTGGGGGGGCTGGGATTGACCCGGCGGTCTTGGTACATGTTGGCACCAATGACAAAGTTAGAGAAAGATGGAGGGTCCTAAAAAATGATTACAGGGATCTAGGCCAAAAGCTTAAGGCAAGGACCTCCAAGGTAGTATTTTCTGAAATACTACCAGTGCCATGCGCTACCGCAGGGAGACAGTCAAAGATCCGGAAGCTTAATGCATGGCTAAAAAAGTGGTGTAGGAAGGTGGGGTTTGGGTTTTTAGAGCACTGGGACTCCTTTTCTGAGAGGTGCCATCTATATTCTAGGGACGGATTGCACCTCAATGATGAGGGATCTTCTGTGCTAGGGGGGAGAATGCTAAAAAGGTTGGAGGAGATTTTAAACTAGGATGGAGGGGGGAGGGGAATGAAACAGATAATGAACTAAATGGAATAGATGAGGATACAAGGTGGTATGGAGGTAGAATGGGGGCAAGTGCAAGTTTGACAAGCAGTGAGATACCCATAGTAAATAGAGATAATACTAGAAAACTTCTAAAGACTAAACCAAGTGGGAGCAGAAAGGAAGGAGCAGATAAGATAATAGATACTGGAGCAGTATAAGATAATAGTACTGAAAAAAAGCTGAAAAAAAACTTAAATGCATGCTTGCTAATGCAAGAAGCCTGACAGATAAAATGGGGGAGCTTGAATTAATAGCTACAAGGGAGCAGTCTGATATCATAGGCATTACTGAAACATGATGGGATGAAACTCATGACTGGACAGTTAATTTAAAGGGGTATTCTCTTTTTCGGAAGGATCGAACAAATAGAAGGGGAGGTGGAGTATGTCTATATGTTAAACCAGATCTAAAACCTATTATAAGGGCTGATGTCTATGATGGGAATGATGAAAATGTAGAGACCTTGTGGATAGAAATTAGCAGTGGAGGTAAAAGTATAAAGAAAATGTTTGTGGGAATATGCTATAAACCACCAAATATCTGTGAGATTGAGGAAGCTAAAATACATTTGCAAATGGAGAAGGCATCAAAACTGGGTCATGTTTGCATAATGGGGGATTTTAATTATCCAGACATAGACTGGGGCAATGAGATTAGCGTTACAACAAAAGGAAACAGGTTTGTGGGGGTGCTTAAAGATAATTAGATGACCCAAATTATTGAGGAACCAACCAGGAGAGGGGCAGTTCTGGATTTGGTCATATCAAACAATGTAGAAGTAATAACAAATATTCAAGTCCTGGAACATTTGGGTAACAGTGATCATAACATGGTCTCATTTGAAATAAATTATCAAAAAACAGATTACTTGGGTTCAACAAAGACTTTAAACTTTAGAAAGGCAGATTTTAATAAACTGAGGCCTAATCTAGTAGTAATATAATGGGATGATATTTTTGCAGGGAAAAATGTAGAAGATAAATGGGCAGTCTTTAAAACATTGTTAGAAAAGCACACTTATCAGTGTATACCCTTGGGTAATAAGTATAAAAGAAATAAGTCAAAACCAATGTGGCTAAATAAACAGGTAGGGGAGGAAATGGACAAGAAGAGGAAGGCGTTTAGATTCTTTAAGTCAGAAGGGACAGAGACATCGTATCAGAATTATAAGGAATGTAACAAAAATTGCAAAAGGGCAATTAAATTAGCAAAAATGGATAATGAAAAAAGGATTGCAATAGAAAGTAAGGTCAACCCTAAAAAGTTCTTTAAAAACCTTAATAACAAAAAAATGAGAAAAGAAAATATAGGACCCTTTCAGTGTGAGATGGGTAGGCAGATTATTGGAGATAAGGAAAAAGCAGAGGTATTAAACAAATTCTTTGCCTCTGTGTTTACCAGGGAAGAATCAAGTTCAATAGTAGCGCCACAGGAGGAAGCCACAACCTCCATATTAATGACCAATTGGTTAACTGAGGAAGAAGTTCATAAGCGACTTGAAAAAATTAAAATAAATAAGGCACCTGGCCCCGATGGCATACATCCAAGAGTTCTCAAGGAGTTAATCTCAGTAATAGCAAAACCATTATATTTAATATTCAAGGACTCCATTTCCACAGGCTCAGTACCACAAGATTGGCGTAAAGCAGATGTGGTGCCTATATTTAAAAAGGGAGCTAGATCACACCCGGGGAATTACAGACCTGTAAGCCTGACTTCAATAGTAGGGAAACTACTTGAAGGTTTAATACGGGATAATATTCAGGAATACCTAATGGAAAACAAAATTATTAGTAATAGTCAGCATGGATTTATGAAGGATAGATCTTGCCAAACTAACCTTATTTGTTTCTTTGAGGAGGTAAGTAGGAATTTAGACCAGGGTAATGCAGTTGATGTGGTCTACTTAGATTTTGCAAAGGCTTTTGATACGGTTTCACACAAGAGGTTGGTGTACAAAATAAAGAAAATTGGACTCAGTAATAATATATGCACCTGGATTGAAAACTGGTTAAAGGACACACAACAGAGAGTTGTCATAAATGGAACTTTTTCAGGTTGGGCTAAAGTCGTGAGTGGAGTACCTCAAGGATCGGTACTGGGACCCCTGCTTTTTAACTTGTTTATTAATGACCTTGAGGTTGGGATCGAGAGCAAAGTATCCATCTTTGCCGATGATACTAAATTGTGTAAGGTAATAGAATCAGAGCAGGATGTAATTTCTCTTCAGAAGGACTTGGAGAGACTGGAAACGTGGGCAGGTAAATGGCAAATGAGGTTTAATACAGATAAATGTAAGGTTATTTGGGATGCAAGAATAAAAAGGCGACTTACAAATTAAATGGAGATATATTGGGGGAATCCTTGATGGAGAAGGATTTAGGAGTGCTTGTAGAGCAGGCTTAGCAATAGTGCCCAATGTCATGCAGTAGCTGCAAAGGCAAACAAGATCTTATCTTGCATCAAACGGGCAATGGATAGAAGGGAAGTAAACATAATTATGCCCCTTTACAAAGCATTAGTAAGACCACACCTTGAATATGGAGTACAATTTTGGGCACCAATCCTAAGAAAAGACATTATGGAACTAGAGAGAGTGGCTGTATGCTGGATTATCAGTTCAAAGAAATATTTTCAACAGGTCATAATAATGTTTTGAACCCCACACCCCCAAATTAAAATCACAGTATGCCACCCACCTCATAAAGTATGTACATGACTAGTGTAGAATTAAAAAGCTACAGTAGTGATTAATTCTCAGAATATCAAGAATTGTTATGCAGGCACATGTCGAGAAACAATTTTGTTTTTCTTCCAGACTTCAAATTCTAATTGAATGGGAAGTCATACACGCATGCGCAGAAATGTGATGACAGGCTCGGGAAGATTACAGCCAGAAAGCCACCCATTACAAAGAATGGTGTGGGAGAGGTGTAGATAAGAAGTAGAAATACTTTAGCCTTGTGAGTGTACAGGGGGCGAGGGGGAGAACTCTGTATGATGGATTATCAGTTCAAATAAGTATTTTCAACAGGTCATCATAATGTTTAATGCGCAGAAATGTGATACTGTGATACTGTAAAACGCCTATGCATTTCAACTATATTCAAAACATGAGTGGTATCTCAGAGATACGATGGTATTTGGGAGACATACTTTTGTAATGTGGAATCAATAAACTGGGATAAATTAGATGTCAACGACTTTATCCCAGATATGATGGGGCGACCGGGGGGATTCCAAAGATCCTTAATCCACTCATGTTTTGAATATAGTTAATGATCTAAAGTGGGAGGATCACTATGTATGGGTCACG
>WSYH01000820.1:65932-160851 GCA_036426205.1 Ascaphus truei | reverse complement strand
TAGGGACAGGCCCTAGAATAGGAACCTGCCCCAGTAGTGTGCAAAGTCAGGGACACAGTGGTCGCTGTAGTTCTTTATCAGAACTTTGGGGCCTAACCTCTACAGAGACATTCATATCTACCTGGGTGGGATTACCCCGGAGGGACGTCCTGGAGGGCATCACGTCTGCGGATCCTTTGTGAAGATTTGTCTGCTGATCCGAGTGCAGGAGTGCTCGGCAGGTAACCCTACACCTAAGTGCACCAACTATAACATTTTCACTCTAGTGGCTGCGCGGTCACCACACACTTGGGGTTTGGGTGTGGGACATTGGACACGGTGTGGGGAACACGATGGAGGGTCGCGTCCTACGGGACGCTTTGGCTAGTTGTGTCTCTAGTGGGAGGATTATGTGAGATGTGCATGCATATGAGGTTGATGACTATCTTTAGTAAATATATGTTGTTGTTATATATATCGTGTGTATCATTATATTGGTGTCCTGCGAGGAACAACTTCCGCTCTGCTGGGAGCCATCGCAGGTGGAGGCGCTGCATCTGGTAAGGAGTAACCTTTACATATCGCCCCAGGCTCTCCATGGCAGAGGCTCAGGCCCTGCGAGCCAACAGGTTACACACAGCATTAGTAGTCTACCTGTGTTCAAGGGGAAACAGGGCTACATTTGGAAGCGCTGCTGAAATCTTAGACCTGGGGTGCCCAATTCTATTACAAAAACGTGCTACCCGTGTAGCTCATGGTGCTAACTTCCCGACAGAGCGTTCACGACTGGGCACAGCGGAGACACATGCCTACTCGTCGCATGGTTTCTGTAAGTCAGGTAACCATCACCCTGCCTTTAGAGACATTACAAACTGCACTGAGGCAAATACCAGGATTTTCAAAAGCCCGCCTGGTAGATGTTAAGATAGACAATGACCCACAGTGGAATACCCTCCTGGTTGATTGTCGTAGAGACCTTGCTCTTATGGAGCCCCAGGCCCCACAGTTTATACAGCTCTCTAATGCCCCACCGGGCGGAAGTCCACTTATCTACCCTCTAGTGGAAGCCCAAACCGAAGTATACAGAGAGGAGTGTCAGACGCCCTTATCTGTCTCTTCCCCAGAGAGTGAGGCCGGTAGCCTTCGGTCTGAACACAGTCATCACAGTTCCTGTGTTTCCGAAGAAGCGGAGTTGTTCAGGGATATGCTGCAAAAAACTCATTGAAAAGATAGGTCAGCTGACTCCCTCACCAAGCCTACCACCACTAGTTGAGGCTCTGACCATGGCCTCTCACTCCCCAAATTACAGGAAACTTAAAGCTTTCTCTGGGGTCCTCCCCACGCCTACAGGAGAAGAAGGGACCGAATCTTGGAAGGAACACGCGGACGGTGATGGAAGAATGGTCCTGTACGAAGGCTGTCAAACAGCAACGCCTCATGGAGTGTCTTAGGCCGCCCACTTCTACCCTTGTCAGCAAGGACGGATGATAGTGGAGTTCCTGACGGAGGCATACGGATTGGCGGAAGATGAAGGAGTCCTCTGGGCCATGTACTGTGCCATTGACCAGAAAGAAGGAGAGGAATTGTCTGCTTTCATCCACCGTGTTCAAACAGCGCTAGGGCCCCTGCTTCATCGCAAGTTAGTCCTCGCTTCTCAAATGGATGATTTGTAGAAAATAAAGTTGTCCTCCAGCGTGTGGTCTTATTGCTCTTTTCTTCCTTATGTAGACAAAAAGACAACAACAAAAAACACCACACACAAGTGGTATAATAGGCGTCGACACTCAGTATCTTAAGTTATAAAGAAGAGGAGAACTTGACACTTGCCTGTGTGTTTGTTCCCGTAGTACATACTCCTCTATTTTCCTTCTGCTGTTACCTTAAAAAGTGGAGAGAGGCATAGCATAATACTGTTTATTACAAAAATAAGGGAGGTGAGATAAAAATACACTTACAAACGACCAACCACATGGATTGTGGTGGTTTCTATTGCTGCAAATGTCCTTTAAAAACGTCCTTGCTGGAGGTGATTTTCAGTCACTTTTTCTCAACTCCTGACTTGTGCGTCTGGGTCCACGGGGATGGGAGGCTTTCTCAGACTCGTGCACAGTCTGTTGTGCCTCTCCTCGTCCGTTTCGGCGCGCCGTGCATGCGCAGAGCTCTCTGCTGCTTGTCAGTGTTGGTTGCCTGATCCGCAGACTCCACAGGTATGGTGGCTCCAAAAGACCAAAAAGGGGATGTCCACATCAAACTAGTTTCGCCCGGTTTGGCTTCATCAGTGATGTCATAGTTGGTGTAATGCAGTGTTCTTTATAGTGGTTTGATTGTACGCTTCTCCCCTTTATTCAAATCTACCTGGTTGATCTATCATGTTCATTATGTATACATACATTCTGATGACTCCTTACAATACAGTGAGCACAGAATCTCCACTTTATTTATTGCACCTCATTAATAGGACTAGCGCCACTTTTATTTATTTTTTCTCAAATGGATGATTACCTTGGTAAACAGTATTTGCGGGGTTCCAGTCCCACTCACCCCATAGCTAATATGATTCGTGACAACCTCATGCGAGGGCGCCCTCCCAACTTTACCGGCTTGCTGCAACAAGTAAAGGAACACGATGCTCATCTACTATTACATTCCCCTCAGAAACTCAAGGGATCCTCTACACCCAAGAGGAAGGGGCCTAACGAGAAGAGGGAGGAACCCTCAGCTAAGTCAACGGCAGACAAGCCAAGATCTTCAGGAAGGGCCTCCCCTTCCTCTAATCGCCGCACGCTGCCCCAGGACATGGTGTGTTTCAGGTGTGGAAGAAGAGGCCACCTCTCCTATGACTGCCCTACGGGAGAACGCTGGGACAGAAGCCTGTCCCCCAAGAAGTTTTCCCCTAACGTCATGGTCTGTGGGGCCTACACAGAGAATGGAAGGACCCAGGAGCCCTCCAAGGAGATAGAGCCTCGACCACCAGATGACCAAGCGGGAACCAGTACCACTAGGGACAATCCCGCCTCGGATGAAAACACCCAAGTAGGACCAGTAACTCTCATACGTGTCGTGGTGGACGGCATCTATTCATCGGCGTTGCTGGACACTAGGTCTCAGGTGACCATTATATACCGAGGATTTTATGACCAGCATCTGCAGAAGCAACCACTGAAGTCGGCAGAACATATGAAAGTAAGGGGGTTGAGCAGTGAAGACTATCCCATTGATGGAATTGTGACGGTGTGCCTGGAGATCCAGCAATTGAACACCGGGAAATCCCACCCCATGGAGGTGGAGGCACTAGTGTGTCCTGAACCCCTGGAGTTGCCTAAATATCCGATCATTTTGGGGACCAATGCCGATATAGTACGCATTGTCATTCGGGCCTTCTTGCAAGAGACAAACGAATTGCCTATGTCCAGTCTGCAGCTTCAGCTCGTCAAGGTGGAGGAAGGCCCTAGTGTGTCGACACAAGACAGCCATGGATTATTTTTCTGCGGCCGACCGGGACTGACTGAAATTTCGCCCGGGGGAGTGCAGCGTGTGGCCGCCTGGTGTTCTTATACGGATCGGGATGAGGCCGACAACCTATTCTCTTTGGAAAGCACTCCCGAGGAAGATGCTCAGAGAGGATATAAGATAATACCGGAAATCAGGGACAGACATCTTCAATTGCCCGTCGGACAAATGTGTTTGTACAAAATCTCTCTCCATTCACCATGGCTATTGATACAGGACAAAAACTGGGCCGAATATATCCCATCAGCCCCGTGGGAGAACCATTTCAGGTCAACGCTGCAGCCGTTTACGAACCAACGGCAGGGTTGGACTTCGACTTCGGGCCCTCGGCGCTACCCGATGAGTGGAAGGATCAGCTGACGGCCAAGCTGGAGGAAAGACGGGCGGTGTTCTCCACCACCGAGATGGATGTAGGGTGCAGAGCCCAACACACCATTCGCCTGAGCGACACAACCCCCTTCCGTGAACGCTCTCGCCGCATCGCCCCTAGGGATGTTGAAGATGTACGGAATGTAATACACGAAATGGAAAAAACGGGGATCGTTACTGAATGGAGGAGTCTCTACGCTTCCCCTATTGTGGTCGTGAGGAAAAAGAATGAGTCAGTGAGACTATGTGTGGATTATAGAACTCTGAATAATCGCACGGTTCCAGATCAGTATACCCTTTTTCGTATAGAAGAGATCCTTAACGCCTTGAACGGGAGCCAATGGTTCAGTGTCCTAGACATAAGGTCCGGGTACTACCAGTACCCATGAGCATGGAGGATCAAGAAAAGACAGCCTTCGTCTGCTCCTTAGGCTTCTATCAATTTACGCGTATGCCGCAGGGCATCTGTGGAGCGCCCGCCACCTTTCAACGTCTAATGGAAAAGACCATAGGCGACATAAATCTGCGAGAGTGTCTGGTGTACCTAGATGACATCATCGTATTTGGAAAAACATTAGAAGAGCACTAAACGTGGCTTCTAAAAATGCTGGACCGCCCGGCGAGAGAAGGGCTAAAACTGTCCCTGGATAAATGTCGATTCTGTCGAAACTCAGTGACCTACGTGGGGCATATAGTGTCAGCTGAGGGAATAGCTACAGATCCGGCCAAGGTAGATGCTGTAGTGAATTGGCCGCGGCCGGACAATGTTATGGAACTGCGCTCTTTTCTTGGTTTCTGTGGGTATTATCGTCGTTTTGTGGAAGGGTACTCCCGACGGGCCAAACCACTCAACAATCTTCTAAAAATATACCCCGAGGATACAGGCTGTAAAGCCGCATCGGCTCGACAGTCGTTTGGTGATAAGTGGACACCAGAGTGTGAACAGGCCTTCCTGGGCCTGAAAAGGAGCCTGACGCCGGCCCCAGTGTTAGCCTATGCAGACCCAGACCAACCCTACGTTCTACATGTGGACGGTAGTCTCAATGGACTAGGCGCGATACTACACCAAAAACATTCTGCAGGGCTTAGGCCCGTAGCTTACCTCAGTCGCAGCCTAACTCCCAGTGAACAAAATTATCCGGTGCATAAGTTAGAGTTTCTGGCACTAAAATGGGCTGTTGTAGACAAACTCCATGATTATCTCTATGGAGTGACTTTTGAAGTGAGAACAGACAATAATCCCCTCACTTACATTATGACCTCAGCTAAATTGGATGTGTCCGGACATTGATGGCTGGCCGCCCTGTCCAATTATAACTTCACTCTGAAATACAAGCCAGGTCCCCTGAATGTGGGAGCTGATGCCCTGTCTAGAAGGCCCGGACTAAGCGCCACTCCGGATGGTGATCAGTGGGAAGAGATTCCAGGGCCCGGATTGAGAGCTATGTGCTGTACGGCAGCCATTATTGACGACCGAGTTGCTTTCTCCGAATTAAGAGTTGCGGATTCCCTAGGGTGTCAGTCCAAAGCCATCCCTGCTACCTATTGTGATCCCATTGGAATGCATATCACTCCGGACAAGATCATATCTTGGAAAGACATGGTTCAATATCAGAGTCGTGACCCTGTAGCAGATGCCATCTGCCATGCTATTCAGAAGAACCAGCCGGCTCTGCTGAAACGCGCTCCTAGCGACGTAGTTGCTGTTCTTATGAGAAAAGATGACACGTTCGAGATAAGCAATGGATTGCTTTACAGAGTGGAAAGATACCACAATCACCCAAGCAGGCGACAATTGGTTCTACCCAGAAACCTACAATATATGGTTCTGAGAGCGCTACATGATGAACATGGACATCTTGATGTCAATAAGACCTTCGGACTCGTGCAAAACTGTTTTTCTGGCCAAAAATGCGGGAGGCAGTAGAACGCCATTGTCGACGTTGTGTCAGGTGCATTCAACGCAAGACCCTCCCGACCACAGCAGCCCCCATGGGACATCTGAAGAGCTCGGGCCCCATGGACTTAGTGTGTATGGATTTCCTGTGTATTGAGCCCAACGCACGAGAAATATGTAATGTGTTGGTCATCACGGACCATTACACTAGATATGCTCAGGCTTTCCCGACCAAAGACCAGAAAGCCATTACAGTAGCCAAGATCCTCTGGACAAGATCATATCTTTATGCATTATGGCCTACCAAATAGACTGCATTCTGACCAAGGCCGAGACTTTGAGAGCAAACTAATTCGAGAATTGTTGAAGATTCTGAACATCACCAAGTCCCGAACCACCCCTTATCACCCCGAAGGTGATGCCTTACCTGATCGATTTAATAGGACCTTGCTGGATATTTTGGGTACCTTAACGGGGACACAGAAGACAGAGTGGAGTCGACATGTGGAAACTCTGGTGTATGCGTACAATTGCACTCACCATGAGTCCACTGGCTTTTCTCCCTTTTTTCTTATGTTCGGGCGAGAAGCACGACTACTGGTGGATATACGATTAAGAGTATCCACTGATGGAATTCAAAACGCCAATCACTTCAAATATGTAAGGCGACTTCAAGAGAGCTTGCAACAAGCATATCAACAGGCTGAAAAGTCTACTGAAAAACTGAATGCTGGGAACAAGAGACGTTATGACCACAAGGTCAACACCGTGAGATCCGTCCTGGTGATGCCGTACTTCTCCGCAACTTGGGAGAACCGGGAAAACATAAATTAGTCGACCGTTGGCGAGATGGTGTCTATGAAGTGGAGTCCCAGATGCCTGGCCTCACGGTCTTCCGCATCAAAGATTCTGAAGACCGGGTAAAGGTATGGCATAGAAATCATTTACTCCCGATTCCGCAAGTGGGAGAAGATGAGCCAGAAATACAGGCTACTCCTCTGGATGGTGAGCTAAACTCACCCGAGGTTGGTCAAGAGACGAACTGATGTAACCGATACCACCTCTAAAGATCCTATGGAGGGACCCTCTCAAAGGGGCCCTCGAGAGCAACGGGCATCTCCCAGAGGAGCTACGGGTAAAGGGCCCTGTAACCAAGCACTTAATCGGGTGACTCCAGTCAGCCCCTGGATCCACAAAGCCTGTGTTTTGTGCCTTACAGAGACTGTTCACAGACATTACTCCCCTCAAGGGAGGAGGCTGCGCCTCAGGCTCCCGAGGGAATCACAGAAGAACAGCTCTACCGGAGCCAGAGTTGGGCAGCCTCCAATGAGGATGAGGATCATTATCCTGCATTTCCTCCAATGAGGATGACCTATGATCAGTTCGGGGCACCCCATTATGAGGCTCAGCAGTGGGCTTGCAATAAAGTGAAGTCTGTCATAATAATGTTCAGTGAAATGTATAACCTTATACGTCATAACAGCTCTATATAAGTTGTATGTTATACTGCATTTTTATTATATAATCTATGTATGAAGTTGGTTGAGTTGTTATGTTGTTCCAAGCGTGGATGTTGGATTCCACAAGGGGGAGGATGTAGCCAGTTCCCCCAGGTTTGCCCTCATCTCCGCTGCTGTGGGAGAGTCAGGGAGGGTTGCAGAGCGGACAGGGAGCGCTCCGGTGCCTAGGCTCCGTGGCGGCCCGAACACTCAGGGCACCGCCATTTTGATATTTTCACATGCGCAGTGAGTTGCGTAGGCGACGGCGCTTGAGGAGAGTTAGCGCATGCGCAGGAAGTGGCTGCGGTAGCGCGCAAAGCCCGGACCAATGGGAGGAGGGCTGGGGAAGGGGACTACACGTCCCATGAGCGCTAGGGAGACCACATGATGCCAGGGAGCCAATAGGGTGATCGGAACTCTGCAGGAAGGATATAGGAGGTTGCGCAGGGGAGCACTTTGGGTCAGTCGAGATCAGGAAGGGGAAGAGGTAGGAGCTGTGTGTGTAGAGGCAAGTAGCCTCTACACTAGGTCAGAAACCCCCATAGGCCCCTGAGTCACATACAGCTTGTGGTTGCTGTAGGGACAGGCCCTAGAATAGGAACCTGCCCCAGTAGTGTGCAAAGTTAGGGACACAGTGGTTGCTGTAGTTCTTTATCAGAGGTTTGGGACCAAACCTCTACAGAGACATTCATATCTACCTGGGTGGGATCACCCCGGTGGGACATCGTGGAAGGCATCACGTCTGCGGATCCTTTGTGAAGATTTGTCTGCTGGTCCACTCAGCAGGTAACCCTACACCTAAGTGCACCAACTATAACATTTTCACTCTAGTGGCTGTGCGGTCACCACACACTTGTGGTTTGAGTGTGGGACATTGGACACGGTGTGGGGAACATGGTGGAGGGTCGCGTCCATGGACCCTCTACAATGCGGATTCGTTTAGAACGCAGTTTTAGCGTGGCTTCCGTTTTTAAAAAGATAAGCTGCATTTTTTTCTCTCAAAGCTTTATTGTTAACGGAGACAGACACACACACCATTAAAGAGCTGGAAGATTCAGATCACAAAAATATTGGCTTCAATAACACAGCATGGTAGTAGAGTTTATCAGCTCCGTGTAATACATCAGGCTCCATTTTACAACCCAGAGGATGTCCCTACAGGATGAAATGCATTGGTGCGTTTGTTTCTTTCATCTCCATTGTGACCTGATTAATTAAAATCCTTTTATTTTTTACCTGGAGTTGCCCTCAAATTATTTGGATAACGCTTTTGCTGTACTCCTTTGCTCCACACTATCTGTTTCCATTTTACAACCCACAGCATCCCTGTGACTATAAAAATGCCATAAACTCATATTATGAATGCTTTGCAGGCCCATTTAATAACAGAGGATTCACATGCTATTTATATGATTTCCTAATTGTCCTATCTGACAGACTCTTGAAGGCAACAAGGACCATAGGTCTTTCAATGCATAATACCAGATTGTCGTGGTTATATTCAACGAAACACACCCTACGCGTTTCGTCTACCCCTGAAGAAGTCTTTTGAAGATGAAACGCGTAGGGTGTGTTTCGTGGACCATAACTTGTCCAGTTTTAATTATCTCATGCACGCTATATCTCACATACGGGAACGCTAGTTATTCATCTATATGCCTTTATTGAAAAGGTAGCCAAAGGAGCAAGTCCCCATTGGGGTTTATTACAGCCAATCCGGAGAGCCCAGTGACGTCACAATTGTCTTGCGATATTGCAACCAGAGACATACCTTAATGGGCGGAGGGACTGAACTGGAGACACGCTATTCACATATGCATACTTCCGGTACACGGAGAGAGCTGTAGGAGATTACCCCATATCGACATCAGAAGTAGCTGCTGGAACCTTGCTGCATCGGTTGGCGTTTGAGTATTTACCCATACATGCTTATGTTCCTAATTTGTTTGAGTGTGCAATTTTTACCTATCCAGTTCCATAAAATTTTTGTAATCATACTACACTATGAGTGCACCGTTTTTTTGTGTGTATATATATATATATATATATATATATACACACACACACACACACACACACACACACACATGGTGGGTGTTGAGCTTGCTGGGAATTTGTGCGCTTTGTAAAGGGGCATAATAATGTTTACTTCCTTTCCATCCATTGCCCGTTTAATGCAAGATAAGATCTTGTTTGCCTTTGCAGCTACTGCATGATTTTGGGCACTACTGCGAAGCCTGCTGTTAACCAGCACTCCTAAATCCTCCCCCATCAAGGACTCCCCCAATTTATCCCCATTTAATTTGTAAGTCGCCAGTTTATTCTTGCATCCCAAATGCATAACCTTACATTTATCTGTATTAAACCTCGTCTGCCATTTTCCTGCCCACGTTTCCAAACTCTCCAAGTCCTTATGGAGAGAAATTACATCCTGCTCTGATTCTATTACCTTACACAATTTAGTGTCATCAGCAAAGATGGAGACTTTGCACTCGGTGCCAACCTCAAGGTCATTAATAAACATGTTAAAAAGCAGGGGTCCCAGTACCGATCCCTGAGGTACTCCACTCACAACTTTAGCCCAACCAGAAAAAGTTCCATTTATGACAACCCTCTATTGTCTATCCTTCAAACAGTTTTCAATCCAGGTGCATATATTATTACCGAGTCCAATTTGCTTTAATTTTGTACACAAACCTCGTATGGAACCGTATCAAAAGCCTTTTCAAAAATCGAAGTAGACCACATCAACTGCATTACCCTGGTCTAAATTCCTACTTCCTCAATGAAACAAATAAGGTTAGTTTGGCATGATCTATCCTTCATAAATCCATGCTCACTATTACTAATGATTTTATTTTTCATTAGGTATTCCTGAATATTATCCTGTATTAAACCTTCAAGTAGTTTCCCCACTATTGAAGTCATGCTTACAGGTCTGTAATTCCCTGGTTGTGATCTAGCTCCCTTTTTAAATATATGCACCACATCTGCTTTATGCCAATCTTGTGGTGCTGAGTCTGTGGAAATGAAGCCATTAAATGTAATGGTTTGGCTATTACTGAACTTGACTCCTTAAGAACTCTTGGATGTATGCCATTGGGGCCAGGTGCCTTATTTACTTTCATTTTAAATCAAGCCACCTAGGAACTTCTTCCTCAGTTAACCAATTGTTTGTTAATATTGAGGTTGTGGCTTCCTCCTGCGGCACTATTGAAACTGGTAAACAGAGGCAAATAATTTGTTTAATACCTCTGCCTTTTCCTTATCTCCAATAATCTGCCTGCCCATCTCACATTGAAAGGGTCCTATATTTTATTCTAATTTTTTGTTATTAAGGTACTTAAATACATTTTTAGAGTTGATCTTACTTTCTATTGCAATCCTTTTTTGCCAATTTGATTGTCCTTTTGCTATTTTTTTCCTGATACAATGCCTCCATCCCTTCTGACTTTCAAGAATCAAAATGCCTGCTTCTTCTTTTCCATTTCCCCCCTACCTGTTTATTTAGGCACATTGGTTTTGACTTAATGCTTTTATATTTATTACCCAAGGGTATACACTGATAAGTGTGCTTTTCGAACAATGTTTTAAAGACTGCCCATTTATCTTCTACATTTTTCCCTGCAAAAACATCATCCCAGTGTATTCCTTGTAGATTAGTCCCCAGTTATTAAAATCTGCATTTCTAAAGTTTAAGGTCTTTGTTGAAACCAAGTAATCTGTTTTTTGATCATTTATTTCAAATGAAACCATGTTATGATCATTGTTACCCAAATGTTCCCGGACTTGAATATTTGTTATTACATTTACAGTACATTGTTTGATATTACCAAATCCAGTATTGCCCTCTCATGGTTGGCTCCTCGATAATATGGGTCATGTAATTGGCTTTAAGCACCCCCAAAAACTTGTTTCCTTTTGTTATAATGCTAATCTCTTTGCTCCAATCTATGTCTGGATAATTAAAACCACCCATTATGCAAACATGACCTAGTTTTAATGCCTTCTCCATTTGCAAAAGTATTTTAGCTTCATCAATCTCACAGATATTTTGTGGTTTATAGCATATCCCTACAAACA
Organism: Ascaphus truei; assembly: GCA_036426205.1. Classification (NCBI taxonomy): domain Eukaryota; kingdom Metazoa; phylum Chordata; class Amphibia; order Anura; family Ascaphidae; genus Ascaphus; species Ascaphus truei. The sequence goes on along the minus strand of WSYH01000820.1, from coordinate 149,514 downwards.
TTTTCTTTATACCTTTACCTCCACTGCTAATTTTTATCCACAAAGTCGCTACATTTTCATCACTCCCTTCATAAAAATGTTCCCTTATAATAGGTTTTAGATCCGGTTTAACATATAAGCATACTCCACCTCTTCTTCTATTTGCTCGATCCTTCCGAAAAAGGGAATAACCCTGTAAATTAACTGTCCAGTCATGAGTTTCATCCCACCATGTTTCAGTAATGCCTATGATATCATACTGCTCCCTTGCAGCTATTAATTCATGCACCCCATTGTATCTGTCAGGCTTCTTGCATTAGCAAGCATGCATTTAAGGTTTTATTTCACTCTATTATCTTTTCTGCTCCTGCTTTTCTGCACCAATTTGGTTTAGTCTTTAGAAGTTTTCTAGTATTATCTGTATTTACTATGGCTGCTTGCCAAACTCGCACTTGCCCCCATTCTACCTCCATAACCCCTTGTTATTTCCCCATCCCCATCTATTTAGTTTGTTAACTGTTTCCTGCCCCTAATCGTAACAATCATGTTACTAAAACAAACAAACAAACAAAAAAAACAATTTGAACAAGAAAAGGAAAATATATTTAATTCCCATTTTCGGCTTCTTTCTTCAGAATTAAACAAATGCAAAACATATTTAAAACCAACAAAGCAACTGAGCACAATCATAACATGGTATTTGCAAACACAACTAGAGTACAAATGTTACTGTCCACGTGGGTTTGTAGTAAAGTTTTCATGACGTCCTTTACATCTTTTTTCAATCCATATTCATTTATTTGCTGCTGTATCAGCGAGATTGAGAAAGAACCTGTGCGAATACCGCAAGATCCACACCTGAACAAAGGAAAAGAAAGATAGGATTATATCATTAGGGATACAAATATAAAAACCACACAACCTTGAAAGATGGCTTGCAGCAAAACTTTAAAATCGAGGTCCTGTGGTCATTTTGCTGTAGAAATGAGAAGTTTAGTAAATGTTAAGAGAAGGCCTCATACACACACATACAACAGTGGGGAACTGGCTAGACTTTGGGGCTCCATATACCAAGCAGTGCTACTCCACAATGCGCCAGACGATAGCTTAAGGCCCATTCAAATGATTGGGCCATACAATGTCTTCCAGCACGGAATGTGATTTTGTGGAATAGCACAGCTTAGTAAATATGATCTCAATTTTCTACCCGTTTCTGATCTAGTTTATAGTGGCAGAAGTACTTCAAATCTGTGTAGTAATAGTTTCTCATCTAGGAAGTCTCAGTGAGCGGAGGCCGAAAGGAGTGTGTACACAATACCAGCATTATGCAGCGTGTACGGCACATCTCCGGAGCATATGCTTCAGTTATGGGAAAGTACAGCATTCCAGGGCACTATTACTGCATAGATAAACCATGTATAGCAACGAGATCTACAGATGTAGCCAAACTTCTCGTTAACCTGCCATAATGAGCACTTTGTCATGTTGAAATTGCTTGTTATGAAGCTCTAACAGGAACAATAAGGATGACTGCATCTGACATGACTGAATAATGATTGTATTCCTTTTATTTTACTGGAGGGCCTTGAGATTGTTACATTTTGACTCAGACTCAGAAACTCTCAAAGCCACCTCCAGTTTAAGTTTTTTCAAGACTTCAGCTGCCTCACGTCTTAATCTTGTCTGTAACTGTTAAATACGGCCATAACATATATTGTCCTCAACTGTCCATGAAATGTCTGTAAATAAGATGTGTAACCACATATTGTCATTATAAGTGTGTGCCCAGGACCTACTTGAAAACGAGAAGTACCTCAATGTATTACTTCCTGGCAAAACATTTTATAAATAAAAATAATAAATATTTCTCTGGATTGGCGTTCTCCTCGCTTAAGTGCATCCACTATATGATACGCGGTGCATAACCTTTTTTTGTTCACTAGCTTTGTGAAAATCATATTGTGTTGAAGAAAAATAAGAGTGAGAGAAATACCCTTATTCAATATGACATGAAAAGGTCTTTCCCATGATAGTCAAGCTCTGGGCTCCATTCAAATGAATTCAAGTGGGGGAAATTAAATATATCGGTTATCAAAACAGTCCAGTGGAATGGTGTGCCCACCACAGTACGCAGAGTGACTACCCCTCAAAAATGATATATAACATTGGCTGCTTTACAGGTTAACCAGATACATACCCTGAAGTGATGGATAATAAGGACTCAAGGACTGTAGGAGTTTAAACACAGTAGCCACATCCTTTCCTTTGAGAAGCTGGAGCATATCCGATGTCAGAGTTTTGGAAACGCTTCCACCTGTATTACTTGATAGGGACTCTTGGGAAGCCTGCTCATATGAGCTGTAGGTGGTAGAAGGTGGCGGGTTGTGAAAAGGTCTGGTTATGACATTTGAAGAAGTTGGCTCTTGGTTGTAAAATGCACTATTCGGTGCTGCATCGGGCTTCCTGGTGCTGTTGGGAACATTGGAAGAGGAAGTGTAGAGGGCATCTTGTCCCTCATTCCAATCTCTGTGACTTGTTCTGTCTTGTGAATGCACTTGGGCTCCAGCAGCCCAGCTGCTGCTAGATCTGTGATCAGACGAGTATGGTCCACTAAAGGGATAAGTTAATGTTTCTCCTGATGGGCGGAATGAGGAAGAGACATTGCCAAACTGACTTTGGTTACCAGGCCTGCTGCTATCAGCGCTTTGGTCCACTTTGCTTTGAGAAAACATGTATTTAGACGCCATCTCCTCGGAAGCTCCCCTTGCTTTTTCTGTAATCGGAGCCTCTTGTGAAAATCTGGAAGTAGACGGGGCCTGACCAGACGAGTATGGTCCACTAAAGGGATAAGTTAACGTCTCTCCTGATGGGCGGAATGAGGAAGAGACATTGCCAAACTGACTTTGGTTACCAGGCCTGCTGCTATCAGCGCTTTGGTCCACTTTGCTTTGAGAAAACATGTATTTAGACGCCATCTCCTCAGAAGCTCCACTTGCTTTTTCTGTAATCGGAGCCTCTTGTGAAAATCTGGAAGTAGACGGGGCCGGGCTGGGTTCCACATTTGACCACCGTGTTTTCTTTACTTTTCTTTCATAACCTTGAAAACAAATGACGATTATTCTGTTTAAATATTCATATGTGTAGACTGTTGACATGTATATTGCAAAGATATTGATGGATATATGTCCAAAAGTATATATTAAAGCAAGCTATTTTAACTTGGATCCTTGTCAATCCCCATTCACTAACTGTCTTGTGTATAAAGCCTAATAATTGTATATGAAACTAAACTTAAAGGGTCCAAATGTAGTATATGCAGCAGGGCATATGCAGCAGATCAGAAAAATAAATGAATTAGCATACTTATCTTCCTTAAAGTAACAATTTTATTTATTTGTATCCAGTGAAAAATGTATATTTTGTCCTATCTTTGAGTCTACTGAATTCATGCTGATCACATAATTATATTGATCTGTTTGGCTAATAATGGCATCATAACTTCTTTACAAAGAATAAAAGAAAAACAATGTTCCTGTAGATTTGAGGTCTGACAAATAGTCTTAGATAAAATTGTAAAAAACACAGCATTTCCTTACCAAAGGAACATTAAAATTTTAAAAATAGGCTCTTGATGACAAGAAACCAAAAACCTGGTTGTGTGGTTTTAAATGATTTGATGTTTAATATTACATTTTTTCCCCCCAGCTATTATTTCTCCTGGTTACTGCTAAATATCTATCTACATAACGATGTAATATATTAGGTGAAAACTCAAAGTGTAAAAAAAAAAAGTTCAATGTGTTGATAGGGACACTTTTCGCCTACAGTACATTTACCATACTGAACATTCCACCGCTGTTAGTTCACTGGGAAAGATGCCCATTTAATTGCCATAACAGTATGCAATCATACATTGCTGGGCTTGTGTCTTGGTTGTACTGTACTTTGTTTCTACAGTATGTGGCACTGCTATTAAAAGGGCAATTCAACGTAGCAGGTCAAAAAAGACAGTGTAATTTGCTTCCTTATAAAGATTCAGTATCAAAGAAAGATAGCAATACCTGTGTGTATCGCTTCTTGTCACGAACACGCGATCCAAGCATGTTTGACTGAAAATGGCACCCCAATTGGTAAACAAGAACTGAACTGATTGGATGATTAACGGTCTTTGGCGACAATACACGCATGCGCATGCGCGCGCGCGCGCACACACACACACACACACACACACACACACACACACACACACACACACACACACACGTTGTCATTCTGCTACAATTAACCCTGTAAACATACCACTGTCTTTAGTTTACTCCTGTCCTATACAGAACTTCCCTTTAAAAGAAACTGGCTTAGAGCAGGGGTGCGCAAACTTATCCTCATGCTCCCCCGCTTTCTCCTCTCCCCTTCGGCTCGCTCCCCCCCCCCAAGCGGCTTTGCTTGCCATGGAGACGCGTCGTCGGAACCAAGGTAAGTTAAGCAGTTACAGAGGCCTCACGCGATCCCCAGAATTGATTTTAAAGGCCTTTGGGGAAGCGTGGGGCCTCCAACAACCACGCTACCCCCCCCCACCCCAGACAATCTAGCGACCCCCTCCCCCCCACTTTCACACCCCTGGCTTAGAGTATGATGTAAGGGATGGGTGCGCAAGTTTTTTGGGGGGGGAGAGGGGGCATGGCGGTTACAGAGGCCCCGCGCTCTTCCCCAAACAATTTTAATTAAATGCTGGGGGACCGCACAAGGCCTCCAACTCTCTCTTACCTTGACTCAGACTGCTTTGGGCGATGCGCCACCATGACAACCCAGTGTCAAATGATGTTGCGGGGTGACGTCACATGACCCAGCGGCGTCATTTGACGCTCTAGAGAAGGTATAGGGGGGGGGGGGGGCACAAGCACTGGGGAAAGTAGGCAGGGGGCGCAGGGCAAAAAGTTTGCGCACCCTTGATGCAAGGGACTCAAATATATTAGAACATGTCAGGACAGCAGAGGTATAAAATAAGGCATTTATGGTCAAGTCGATCAAACCTTTTCACCTTTATGTTGTGTTTAAGACACCGGGATCAGAGAAGGGTCCACTAAAGTGATGTGAAAGAAAAACTCAGATTGACACTTCAGAACTTTTACTAGGTCTACTAGTCCTGAAAAACACAGAGAATAGCCAGTACGATGGCTGGGACTCTCTATAATCTAGGTACCTGATCCAGAATTTCCATTTGAGCTATTACATGGGGCTGGCTCTTTTGTAGTATGTAACGAAGAAGTAGCTGGACCTTGGTAAAGTTGCTTATCTTCACACGGTGACTTCCTTTGTTGGGTTTCAAAACCTTGAAAACAAGACCAAAATCTATGTGATATGATTTTCCTTCAATGTGAAGTCAGTCACCAAGATCAAGATGACAAGATTATATGGATTAAACACCTGTCCTTTAGTAGGTAACTGGCTCTGTAGTTTCTCAAAAAGTAGGCCACTTGTACAGCCAAACCTGGGTTAAGGCGAAAGCCTTACAGAAGATGACCATTACAAGAAACGCAAGCTAACAAGTGCCAAATTAAGCCGATTTCATTTGCAGTTTACACAGAAACCGAAACAGATTTTGAGAACAATTAAACTTTTTCTCAAAGCTTCTTGATGGTGTTGACCAATAATGTACTACATTTTTACATAAATGTGTAATTCCCTGTATTATTTCAATTGTCTGTAGTGGAGGTCCCTGTGGATAAGGGCCATGCTAGTCTAATCACTAGAAGACACTCTGTTCCATAGAAACGGTTCTCTAATTTGCTGGGGAACATTAACAAAACAAATATTTTCTCATATAGCGCTGACAATGTTCATAGTGCTGTAAAGAGAGTTTTAGACACAATGTGACCCGACCCAAAGAGCTTGCAATGTAACTTTGGTGACTGAGGTACAGTAACTTGCCAAAGGTCACAAGGAGAGCTCACACTGTGTTTCTTACCACTAGGCTACTACATCAAAATAGCCCATTACAACTTTCTTGTGCTGGGACTTATGTGCTTTGTTGGGGGTCTCCTGCTGCAGGGTACCACCAGTTCTGATTAGTGCAAATATAAAAAAACATACGAATTGTGGGGACTTTTAATCCAGCTAAAAAAGATTATCCTGACAATATTTGTAACACGAATATGAAATTTAGGATGTGTTTTTTACTGCCCTTTCCTCTCCCAGGGCTCCTGATTCACTATATTTTTTTGGGGGGGGGCATGGGGGAGCTGCCTTATTTGTTGACTGCCCAGCTCCCATTGCTAGTTTCAGCCTCCTGTTCCTGCTAGGGAGAGGGGGACTCTGCTTTTCTACCTTAAAGCAGAAATACGGGTGAACGTTGAATTTTTATTAAAAGTTTGAAGCAGGGTGTCTCCGGGAACTGACCTGTGTTTATTTTAGCACCGGGGGTCCCCTGCTTCCAGAGGTCCAAGACACGCGGGCCAATAGGAAGCAGCACCAGATCACATCACAACTTCTTATTGGCCCACGAGACACGGGACATTGAAACGCCGCCATTAGCTTAGAGACAGTTTCTCTGCCTGCAGGGTTTCTGGCACCACTACGGAGGTAAGTATATCTGGAAGCAGGGGGGCCTCAGAACTGAAATTAACATAGTGGAGCTCCGGAAACCCTCTGTTTCAAACAAGTATTACATTTTTTTTATATATAAATATATATAAATATATATATAAATATATATATATATATTTTTTAGTTAACCCTAACTGCTTTAAGTTATCCTCAGACATGGAATGGAAATCCATAAACCTGATTAACTTATCAATTGAGTGAAGCAAAACAACAATTATTTATACCCTGCTTAGAGTCTGTTGCAGGTACAAAGGGACATTTTCAAATATGATTTCAAATTACTTCTTCAAAATTTTCTTTTTAATTATATTTTTTTTTTTAAAATAATGTGCCAGGCAAAGACTCAGCCTTTCCAAGTAGATAAGCCAAAAAATGTAAATTTGGGCTTTGGTAGGACTGAGTCTACCTCAATAAGTTGCAAAGTGGTTAATACACCTTTAGAGGTCGGTTATCTTCCATTCACTTGAATTAAGGACTTTGCACGGTTTTGGATAATGAGGAATTCTGGGTGAGCCTGAAACATTTTACATGCAAATGCATTGCGGCAAGACATTTAGCAGTGGGGAGGTAGCAAATCAGTGAACAGCACTTTGACACAAATTGGCAGTGGCCATTTCTGTACATGACAATATTTCTCAAAAGTTACAATCCTGTTTGTACTTTTTTTATATCCATTTCTATAAACACACAGTACATTTCAAACTTGGGAATGTCAAAGCAATGAGGCAAATGCCTCAGCAATGAATGAGTACTAAAGCAGATCCATTTAAAGCAGAACATTTTTTTTAATAGGTGGGAAGCAGGGGTACTTAGAGTTGAAACCTATTAATATCAGCTCTGGGCACCCCCTGCTTCCCAAGATACTTTCTTCCGAAGGGGGCACCGGTAGCTGCTCTGCTTGTTTAAAATGTCCCGGACCAATAGGATGCCACAATGGATGACGACTCTACTTCCTAATGGCCCATGTGATGCGGGACATTTAAGCCACCATTTCGTTAGGCCCACACAGCCCAGCCGGAGGTAACCATCTTGGGAAGCAGTGGGGTCCACAGAGCTGAAATAAATACAGTTCAGCGCCGGAGATCCCCTGCTTCATGTGTGTGTGTGTATACACACACACACACACACACACACACACACACACACACACACACTACACACACACACACACACACACACACACACACACACACACACACACACACCTTTAAAGCTGCACAAACAATATTATGAAATCAACCTTTCGAATCAACTATTTGACTTGGTGCTATGTACGTTTCAAAAAATACCCGAGCTTTGTCTGTAGTCTTCATCCTTGTACCAAAACTCAGTCTTCTGTTCATATGGTGTTACCTATATAGAGAAAAATAAAAAAACGGTTACCAGTCAAAAATAAAAATAGTAAATATATATTTTTTACTGGCCTATAGCTTCTTTCTTTGATATTTCAATGTGAAATGTCAAACACATTTTATTGCTTCACTGCATTCATTTGCTGCTCATACTATTTACTGCAGTACTCCCAACACTGCAGCGCTCAAATACTTTTACATATTGGTACACAATGATACACATACACAGGAAATACAAAGTAAAATACTTACAGGCATTTGTTCTTTCGATGAAGTTAACGGGACTTTTTTGGGACTTAACTCTGGTACCTGACAAATATAAAACAAATTACATTTATCCAACATTAATAAACTGAAGCACAGGTTCAATGATGAAACAAAATACATTTCATTAACAGCCGACGTTGGGCTATGAGACTGAATTGTGTGATCGTCTTTTCATATAGGAAAGTGTCCTTGTGGTCTTTGCTTTAATGTTTAGTATTCATCTCTTGTTTCTTTTCCACCGCCGCACCTTTGCTTCCTGTAGGGTATGATGACATCCCAGCATGCTTCCTCTAGGGAAGGGGTGCGCAAACTTCGAGCTGCGCCCCCCTTCCTGTGAGCCACAGAATTTGCGCCTCCCTCTCCTAAGGACTCGGCGTCAAATGACGTTGCGGGTCATGTGCCATGGCAGAGACCAGGTAAGGGTGTTACAGAGGCCTCATGCCTCCCCGGCATTTAATAATTTAAATGCCATGGGGAAGAGCGCGGGGCCTCTGTAACCACCGCGCCCCTTCCACTATAAATTTTGGCACCCCCCCAGGGGGGAGCGCAACCCACTTTGCGCACCGCTGCTCTAGGGCATGATGACACCACTAGCATACTGTATGAACATGACAACATAATAGCCATAGTAATTAGACATGCACAACGTTCGCTAAAGGTTGTGAGCAAAGGTCATCATGACATTCGCACCTTTTCAGCTACGGAAAACAATTGCGACCTTGTTAGTTTGCAAGCGATTTGCCAAGCAATGTGCATTCCGATCTCGCTTAATATGCCAATTTGCTAAAGCCTCTAATACTACTGAGCCAATAACTAGAGCAGACACATCATGTTCTGCTCACGATCTAGCGATATTTAGCTGAAATCTTACAGATTTAGCTAAAACATTAGTCCTTTGAGGCTTGCGAAACGTTATGCAAGAAATTTAATTTGGAGGGTATTAGGGAGGGAAGCAAAAATAAATTGTGACCTCTTTTTAGATTTGCAATATCTGTAATAGTATTTTTTTTTTTTTTTTTTTTTACATATTTCAATAGACGTTGCAATTAAAAATAAACACAAAGGTGTGCAAAAAATAAATACATTCAAAACTAGGATAAGTACAGCTGCATTAATATCTGTTTTATGATTTTCTAATCACCCCAACACTGGCCCTTTACACATAATAGGGCATATTTACTAAACGGTGCTCTGAGATTAAACACCTTACTGCACCAGTAGACTGCTTACAGTTTATTCACTTGAATGGCCATAAGGTGCGTTCTGCCAGAAGGGGTCTTACTCGCTAAATATGGGTATAAATATATTCCTTTCACATTCTCCAGTCTCTCGTGCTCAGTGTTGGTCATTGCATATTTTAATGAACCTTTTAAAGTGATATTTTTTTTTAAAAATACTTTAGCATTTCAGCACACGACCAACTTACATCCTTTTTCTTTGACTTCTCACAGAACCCCGTGAAAGCTTCACTCAAGGTTTGTGTCAGGCTCAGGAATGCGGATGCCTCTGCATGAGAGTTAATTGTGAAGGTTTCCTGTAGGGTGGAAATGCAGACAACAGATGTGTTCAATAGAGATTTATTGTGCATTGGCTGATAGACTGTAAATGTCATTCACATTAAAAAAAAAAAAAAGGCAGAAATCGCAGCCACTAAAATAAAGGGGTTTTCTACAAGTAATGATTATTCCTTAGATCGGCACTTCACAAACTCTGACAAACAACTGGATTCTTTTATTGATAGTCAAAAAGGACCGACCTTAATAACAAGTAGAAAATAATAGGACCACATTAGTGATCGGTTTAAACTAGGTGACTGACACCGTAAAAAAACCCCAGCAAGTACTTGTATGCGGATCTTACGCTACAATGGGTTGCAGGCCACTCTGATCGTGAAAGGGCCTCAAATAATTTGTAAACGTTCATCTCGGAAAGGACCGGAAACATGTAAACGGAGGTGTAAGGTGGCCATTATGCATGCTTTCTTTCGCTCTTTCTATAGGTCATCTCACATGCAGGGGTATACATAAATCGAATTACAATATCGACAAATCGAATTACCGTACCAAACAGAGCTCCCCCATTGTACAGGAACACAAAGTGAAGCTGCCAAAGATTCAGATTCAGATTTTTACCCCCCAGACATTAGTGTCTTTTATTTGTTAAACCCCATCTTCACCATCGGTGACAACTGGAACAAAAGAACAAGATACCACTAGAAGTGTGTACTCACACTGGCCCGTGTGAGTATTGTGATATATTTATTATTAATACCTTCATACCCTACCCTTTCATCACCTGATATTGATTGGGCAACTTCTTTTGAACAAGATACCAAGATAGGATTTCACTCACACTAGCCCGTGTGAGTGCTAAACTATATTATATAGAATACAATTCTTGGTGGTTTATAAACACACCATCCCCCCCCCCCCTCATTGACGTGTATACAATTATATGTGTTAACCCTATCCTCCTTTTTGTTTACACGAGAGATAATTTCCCCTGGAGCGGCACTGTGAACCAACGAAGCAAGTGGACTATAAAACAAGAAGAAGAACCAGCATCGCAAGAAGAAAAGCCTCATCAGAAGTACACGGGACTCCTAAAGAAACTGTGATGCGACTGGGCTTACACAAGGCCGTGTAAGTCTTATATACCTTTATTCCACTTTTACACCAACACACATACACTTATGTGTGTCCACCCTCCCAATTAGACATTAGACACCTGAACCACCACACCCACTCAGGTTACAACTGCTTTACCTTAAAAAAGAGCAACTATCAGTTCTATTACACTGCCTGTTTCCGACCATTGTGCTCCCCCATCTCTTTTGTATTCAAAGATTCAGGCAAAACGTATTATACAGTCATTAGTTTAGTCCTATGTAATATGACATGTATCTGCCATACAGTACATTACAAAACAATGTGGTGCAGTTGCCCATGGCCATGGCAGCGAAAGTTCTAGCACCACAAATGCAATGTTAATAAAAAATAGTTTCATAGATGCTTAGCACTGATATAGAAGACAAAGTGAGAATTAAAAATACAGAAAAAAACATCTCCATTCTTACCAAATATTTTAAAGTCGCCTGTTTTTTGTCAACGGGATACTGATGAAAAGAAATAGGAGAAAGGGGTTTTATTAAAACAGGGGGTGGGGGGGGGGGTGAAGCATTAGGTGAACTTTCTGGTAATAGGAGCCACAGGAAATATAAACCTTGCAGACTAGGAACCTGACGAAAACTAGAGGTATCAAAATCAATAAGATTTTGGCATTCTGGACCCATCAAAAAAGGGAAGGGGGAATGGGCAGATGGTACATTGCTTTTACAACATGAAGACATTCTGCATTGACTTATTTATTGGCTACATCGGCACTCTAATCTTTACGAGCTCCTGTCCCAGTATCCAAGAGGCCTATTCGTACTATTACGTAGACTACTCTCTTATTGTCTGTCATCCTTAGAATTTATTCCTGCTAGCCCAATGGTTTAAAGCAGCAGTTCAAGCAATATCCTACAAGTGTGTTTATATTCATATATATATATATATATATATATATATATATATATATATATAAATAAATCAGTTCTGTACTATGAGAAAATACTTGTAGCATTGAAAATGTAAAAAAAATAAAAATGTTTTAAAGACATTTTTAATGTTTCTAATGTAGGAAGCATTTCCAACGTGACAGCCCCTTTCCCCTTCTGATAGGCTCTGACTCTTGAGCCCCACCCTCTCTCTAGCAGTGAACCAATTATATCTAGTAACTGCCCAGTCAATCATATTTCAGGACCACATTGCCCAGAATGCTGTGCAAGAACTGAATTAAATAACCCGGAGCAAGCGATCGATTACAGGAGAACGGATCGATCTGCAGCTTAGCTAATCACTTGTCAGTGTGCAGATTGTATTGATGCACATATTGAATGGGAAAAAAAATATATATTCTTAAAAACGGCAGCTTTAATTGTGTAGTGAGTCATATCAGGGCACCTGTGTTTTTTTTATTTTCTAAGTGCTCACTAGTGTTTAAAAGTGCCATCAGTGAGACTCCACTGAGTATGTCTGTCAGTCAGTCAGTCTTCATGAAAGTCACAGAAAAGCAGTGCATTAACAGGTCTGTAAGTCTAAGTGTAAAATCTGATGCAATTAATGGATATATGTACAATAACGATACATTTCTGCTTTTAAATTGTAAATAAATACACTGCCCTCTACTTTCTGCTGGCAACAAATAATACAATAGGGGAAAGGTAACATTATATACAACGTAAACATCTTGAAATCAAATAGTAATAACTATGGAAAACAAACATTATACAATGAATAGAACAGGAGAGGGATGAGGAAGAATAAGTAGATGTGCCCCGAAGACACCATACCCTTGAATACACCATAAAGGTGTTTCCAAGCGTCTGAAAGTGTCTTACTGGATAGTACTGTCTAGTAAATATGGGCCTTAACCATTTCACTGCAGTTTTTTGCTTTGCAATGCGCCGCTGTCCTCATGACAGCGAAGTGATGTGAAACATCAGATGAGGTCTATAAATACCCATTTATGTGGTTACTTGTAAACATGGAGAACAAACCAAGAGCGGTTGCTTTTAATTAAGTTAAACACCAAGCAGAAAAACAAAGCTAAACAAGAAATTAGTCATACTAAACTTACTTCTTTGACATTAAACCTATAAAAGAAAACAAAAATAAGATTAGCAAAAACTAGAACATTCAATTATTCATATTTGTTGAAATAATGGGGCATTAATGGCCAAAGAATGCCAAGTAATTTGAACTAGGAACGGATGCCGATACTCAAGTGTTTTAGAAGGAAAAAAACATGAAAGTAGCCGGTTATGGTAAATAATACACCTCAGTACATGGCCTTACCTTTATTATTTAAATATAAACAGAACACTAGTAGCTATAATGATCAACACCGTTTTTCCCCACTTCCTCTTTAAGTAAAAAATTCAAAGTGCACATCCATGCAGGAGACATAGGAGTCCTCAGAAATTATAGAGAGCTTCCATATGGGTTGAATAAAAAGGCAATAACACGAACAAAACATTAATATTTGTGCACATCACTTCTACAACGAGATTACTTTGCCGTTAGAATTCCAGGATTGACTTAAAACCATTGCTTATTCTCCTGTAATAGTGATAGAAATAATCAAGCGCAAATAACATCAATTTAAACCAAAATAACAATAAACAGTATACTGTCCTTAGAGAATGCAGCTCCTGACACAGGATTCAGACCAAATCCAACCAGCAATCGAAGAAGAGAACAGGTGCGCAAATCTCATCAGGACATGGACAATAGAAAGGAGACACCAAATAGTGCAATATTGTCAACTACAACAGATGTAATCAGTGTTGATGGCTTTATAAAGTTTGCACTCACGTGTACAAAGTGATAATAGGGCGTTGTGGTTGTTAGAAGTTACCAACTTTAATTTCCAGATAGGTACTCCGGATCAACATCAGTATTGTTCCATAGGAAAGGAAGGATATACAAAGGAGAAAAAGCAAAATAGTATAATATTGCTTTTAATATTAAAAACACAAAGTATTCCACTTTTAATATTAAAAGCAATATTATACTATTTTGCTTTTTCTCCTTTGTATATGGATTTCCCTTCCTTTCCTATGGAACAATACTGATGTTGATCCAGAGTACCTATCTGGAAATTAAAGTTGGTAACTTCTAACAACCACAACGCCCTATTATCACTTTGTACACGTGAGTGCAAACTTTATAAAGCCATCAACACTGATTACATCTGTTGTAGTTGACAATATTGCACTATTTGGTGTCTCCTTTCTATTGTCCATGTCCTGATGAGATTTGCGCACTTATTCTCCTGTAGAAAATATTTTTATATAGCCTTTACTAGGTCGGACATGACACGCAAAATTAGTTTCGCGTACAGGCAACCTACACACTAACTATGTGATCCGAATACTAATAGTGGTATGTGTACACATCCTACACAAGCACCCCAGGAACATCTAAAGACTCATGTTTTACCAATGAAAACAAGACAGTCACAAAGAGGAAAACAGCATGGGGATGAAACACATACACACACACGTTGTCCACAGCAGTATTGCTTTATTTAGTCTATCGAGATCCAAAACCATGCAAAAAAAAGAGAAAAAACGGGTGATATTTTGGACCACAATGGTACGTTGTCAAGCTCCTATAGTAGTCCCATTCTCAACTACTTTGAATAGCAGATGCTGATAGGGGAAAGGGGCAGCAAGCGCAGAGGTTATTGCGTCAAAAATGGTGAAGTACTTCGTTGATACAGAAGCCTAAGAGGCATGGGGAAAGAACTTCAATGAATACGTGGATAACAGAAAACATCACTCATTTATGAGATCCAAACTTTAGAAATAGTTTATGCATTAAGAAATGGAGATGAAACTATAAATATCCTGATTTGTAGTGGGTCAAGTCATGATCAGTCTTTATACATAACGACCAATTTATGAAAAACCATATATATTTAGGAGTGCACAGACGAACCCTAATGGGATAAACTGAAAATCTAAGGGCTCTTATAATTACAGCAAACAGGTAAATGCTTAAGGGGGTACGTTAGACGACCCCAAATGGTACAATACCAAGATTAAAAACAATATTATCTCCAACCTGTCTCTCTAGAAAATATTGAATTTGGATCTCATGAATGAGGGACAGTTTATGTACATGAGGTTATCCAACATGGATAGTGCAATATGGCTGGGCAGAGGGATATATAGATATGTATGTAAATACTATCAACTGATATGTTGTTGTAATGTTTTAACAACAGTCGATTTTATTACCATTATTCATTGCATAAATGCCAGAATGTATAGCAGTTAAGCCAATCATGCTTAATTGAAGTAAATAATAGGCTTGAGTACGCTCAGGAATGCATGAGATTTCAGTTACTGTGTTTGTAAAACTCTGAACACCCCTTGTAGTTTTTATGATGGACTTATGCCACTTTGAGGTCTCCATAGTGGATGCTGCTCAAAGCCCTCCACACAATCTTATTTAGCGTCTGTAGCAACCTGGAATGGCTTAAATCGAGCCACCGTAATTTGGCTTTGGATAGAATTTACGTAATTACGTGGGACAAGCTTTTCCTTCGTAAACCAGCCTACCTATTCATTGAAGTAGTTGTCACATCCGTCTTAGGCTTCCGTAGCAAGGAATTTCTGGCGTGAAAATCCCTGCGGTTGCTGCCCCCGTCCCTCTCAGCGTCTAATATTTAAGTAGTGGACTATAATGGTCCAAAATGTCGCCTTTTTTTAATCTTGTTTTGTGCACTGTTTTGTATCTTGATGGACTAAATAAAGAAATACTGGTGTTTTCACAAAATTGGAGTGCTGTGGACAACTTATTGCTTTGTATATATTGCCTTGGTCATAAACATGGACTACGACCGTCCGACTTACACCCAGGATACGATGAGTCATACATTCAACCTTGTAGTAAGTTGTTTCTGTTATAGGCATTAAACACACACACACACACACAACAAATGTCTGTGGCTCCAGCAAAGAGGCAGACATGTGAAGCCCTAGCGGCTGATTTTTGTGCAATCTACAGACTTTTTTTGCAGTTCGGGATTGCCTCAGTGGTTTCTCACCCAGAAATCCCCAGGTGCGGGGAAAAAGCAAGAGAAAGAAAGAGACAAAAAAAAGAGAGGAAGAGAGAGAGGCTTATTCCGTAAGGTGTGATAAGCGCAAATGATGGGCCATCAATTGGGCTTTCATGGGATATTACGTCATCTGTGTTTATCACACCTTACAGAATAAGTGCGATCTTGATAAAGCATTGATGAAGTGTTTCCAGTTTTAGATTCTTGTAACTTCAGGGTTGCAAGTTAGACCAAATTAAGAAACACCATGATAGTATTAGCCATCTGGACTTTGCTTTGCTTGCTAAATGTTTTAATGAGAATGTAGAATGGAACAATAACTGATCTCATTCAGTAAACTGCCCATTTTAACGCATTCTTCTGCCATTACAAAAAGTGGTAACAGCATGCATTATAGCACTAGCATGATTAACAGGGGGGTCAAAACTCCTTTCACAAATGGGACTTACAAAATACCACATGCAACATTACAAGAATAAAATAAGTAAATACATTTACTTACTCTTTTTTTTTTTTAGCAGAATCTGGGAAAGAGAAAATTGCAAATACAGCCTAAGTACCGGATATACTGAGCATTGAAAAAAAAACAAAACTTAATGTAATTTCCTAAAAATATATTTACCCAACTACCTTCCATGTCAATCCTGTAATTGGTTTAATCTGCATGTCAAAAAGAGAGACCTTAACATAGTGCTCCTCAAAGCTCTCTACAGGATCCCTAGCCAGACCATCATTTTTAGGAATAGCCAGCTAATCACCCAATTACATACAATGTAATGTAACACATGTATGCTTGGTAATTCCTATGTTATTCTTAAAACCTGGTCTGGCTGGGGTGTCCCGAGCAGAGGGGTCAGTAATGCTTTGCCAAGCAATGTATGGTGGTCCACCTGGAAGCAATAAATGCACAATACAGTGCAAGTAACTCTTAGTTTTGGCCCAGATTCTGAGGAATTCCATGAACATGTCGGGCAAAATCCTCAGCATAGTCCATAGACGCTGTAATGGCACAGTGGGGGTCTCTAAGTTTGAATGGGACTCACGCTGTGTGAATTCTACCGGGCTGCCAGTCCCATTAAACGCAGGGACCCCTGTTGTGTTAATCTGATGGGCCATTACAGTGTCTTCAGTGTTTGCGAGATGCTTGTGAATTTTCCCTAACACACTGGCTCAAAACCGGCAGTTGCATCTGTACTCGTAGCAGACACGTTGTCAACTGTGCAATCCTTATGGCAAAATAAAATATTTAGTAGCGATGAGCAAAATCGGAGGTCATGCGGTACTATTCTGTCCTCCAAAGCTGCCTCCTTGAAGACGCAAGGCTTCTGACATGCTCTGGGAACTTTCACGAATACAGCCCCAGATGACCATTTGCTGGTCATCGTGAAACATGGAGTCATCTTTTACTCCATATTGTAATCAAGCGTCACTGAAGTAGACAAAAGTTACATTGATTGGCATGAAATAAACATCTTTCTTTTCTTAAAATAAAAAAAAAACTCCCAACCCCCTCTTAAAAACAAAAAACCATTATAAGCTTAAAAAAAAAAAAAATATGAAATACAACGCAATTTTTTTTTTTTTTTTTTTACAATTCCAGAGCACTTTTATAATGTAATTGTGTAGGCGACTAACACCATAACTTAGAACCGCTTAACCCTTTTAGTGCCGGAGGGGCCTGGGGCGCAATGCGTTGCAGGGCCTGTTAGCAAAAGGTTTCTTAAAAGTAAGCATTCCAAGTGGTTCAAAATTAAGACAAAGTCTAAAAAGTATAACTCATTGTAGAACATATTTAATGTTTGTTAAGCTGTTGCACCAAGAAGGAAATTATTATAAAAATCAATATTGCGGTTGATGTTTTAAACAATCACTGTTGCTCCTTAACTTTCTTAAAGAAGAATAGCCCTCTGGCTTTCAAACGCTTAGCTGCCCTCCATGAAGAGGTTTTCCCAAGCACAGCACAATAGCCCAGATTCAAACATATGACATACTCTTTAAAATACCTGCACCATCATCGCAGCGAGGAAACGAGGAAGTAGTCATACATGTAATCTAGAAAACAAACATGGGTATGTCGAGTTAAGACAGTCATTCAACTTTCTCCCTCTCAATATGGAGCTGTTAAACGCTGATGAAGATATTCCATATAAATCGGCACTTTTCTAAAGTTGTTTTTTTTTTTTGTGAACGCCTCTAAAATGTCATTGACTTGAATATGGGTTTCATATGGTTTATGTATACTAAAGACAGTAGCAGCATTCTAGTTTAGATTAGATCTAAGGCTGAATCTGTAAACAACGACTGACTTTGAATCGGGGGAAACCTGGTTCAATTCCTGGTGTCAGCGCCAAGTCCCTTTATGTCCCTGTGCCCGAGTCACCAAAAACAGACTGTAAGATCATCTGGGCAGGGACTGTGTCTGTAGAATGTCCGATGTGCTGTGTACTGCGCGCAATATTGTAATTGTAAAGAATTTGGAGAACAGCGCTTTATATTATAAAGTTATTATTAATCCAATTGGTACTCCAATATGTTAATGCGTATATGCGGTATGTTTGACCACTAAAAAGGTCTTTAACATGAGGTACAGCCTGTTCCGATGAGATATACAACAGACCTGGTTTTTGCATATAATTGGCTTTGAGGATACGATTTAACCTCCAAGAAATAATGCCCGTTCCGGTTTAGATAACAATGTCATGAGCTCTGATTTAACAGAACTTTGTGGATCTGACCCAAGTGTTTTGAAATTGCAAAAATAATAAATAAGCTGTTTTGGTAACAGCAAGTTATAGAACACAGAAATGACGTGGCAGTGTCTTTATCTTTTGTTGTACGTCAGTTTTTTTCCAGAAGGAAGATGGAACGCTTTTGGCAAACATCTCCCTTCAGTGGGGCAGGCTTACGTTGAGCTCTTTTATGCCTTCCATACGCTCCAAATCTCTCGCCTTCTCCTTCAGGCACAATGTTCTGTCACTTTTGTTCCCGCAAGCTTGTAAAGAAAGCAACATCTGTGGGTACTTCTGTTCCTGCAAAGCAAATGGACACGATAAAGGAATAGCTCAGTGATCATGTAAACTGTAAGGCTACAGCCCCGCTGTCCGCGTGTCTGCAAGGCTAGCGGTGCGTGCAGCCAAGTTCCACGGTCTGCAGTGAGCTGCAGAGGGAAAACACAGTGGGGGGGCGTGACGGGGGCACGGCCATGACGTCACCCGGCAGGTTAATTGTATACACATCTTTTGTCACTAAATCCTATGTTATGATCATATAGTGGAGAAAGACATATATTGGTCACATAAAAAGTGTTTAGATCCCTCCTTTATTAATATGTGTAGTTTATTCCACATATAATAGGGTATATCCACATGTGATCAGATAGTCATAGGAGAGTTATACTCGTAGTAGGTAGCCTAATATCTCACAGAGACCAAAGATAGTAACACAATAATGAGAGTATAAGGTGTGTATGTCTAGCAAAATACCCCCCCTCAGGTATATTTATGGGGTAGTGTATACATATCCAAAACACAGACACACTTGGTCTCGGCGGACCTTGATTGCATATATATTAAAACCAGGTAAGTTTGCAAAAACCACTTTGAGGTCACGGCGGACCAAAAACAAATAGCAGGCTATTATTGGTGTCTGTCTCGTGTACTCGTTATACAGATCACCAAATAGCCATTTGATGTGAGTGGAGGGTGTAACTCTGAAACACCATTATACTGTCCGTATTCCACGAAGCTGAGGTGTCGCCCCCTATGATGTCGGACTCGACGTATGACGCGTTTCGCGTGTTGCCACGCTTCTTCAGATGGGAGGAGTCTGATTTGCCGATCTCATGTCTGGCTTATTTACCCTCTAGTATCGAGGGTATATCACTCTGTTCTCCTATAGGAACAGGTTTTGTAAGAGAAACCAATGATTTGCATTTTTTCCTAAATGATTCATCATTGGGGTTTCTTGGCTAAATCAAGATACTAAAGGAGCAATGTGTAAATGTATGTTTTCTCTCTCTCTTGCAGATCAAAGATATGGAGCACCAGGAGAGGCTTTCTATATATTGGGGCAAAAACGGGAAATAAGGAGTGGGTATAAAGCTTGTATTAAGGAGTCCAAAGTTGTTTGCAGGGATGTGAATGTAGGGTATTGTTTGTATAAAGATGTATGTATGTATGTATGTATGTATGTATGTATGTATGTATGTATGTATATATATATATATAAATATAAAAAATTTAATAAAATAAAAATATGAGATATTATAATGTAGGAGTGTCTCTAAACATATTGATCCGCCCCTATTGGTCAATACGGATCTAAAATTAAACTGTATACCTCCCCTCTACCTCTGTGTAACTAAAATAGTGTAATAATAAGAAGGTGAGTATAAGTGAATTATAAAAACTATAAACTATTATGCGATAGTGTGTAGGAGTGAAACTATCTATTTTGGTTCGCCCCTAATGGTCAAAGCGAATCAAACTAAATTATATATATATAATTATAGAATAATAAATTATAATATATTATATATATTAATACAATATATATATATATTATATATATCTATTAGATAATCAAAAAAAATAGATGATACCGTTCTGTGGCTTAACTAAATGCTTTTATGTGCGAGCTTTCGAGATACACTGATCTCTTCTTCCGGCAGTGTTACATGAATGAAGCAAGGATTACTTAAAACCAGTGTCTCTTGGAATGTTATCTGTGCTGGTCCTTCCCCGCGGTGTGGATGAGATTTATTGGCTGGATGGTGTCAAAGGGTAACGAAAGCAAGTGAAGAAAGAGTGTGTATGTGTATCATTGTGAAATAAAATGATGATGAGCCCCAGTATAAACAGTGCTCTACACAAGGTGTGTGTGGGTGAGGAGGGGATATAATTGTGTGGGTGGGTGTGGGAAATGTGAGAGTTTGTAGAACAACTAAAATTGTGTGTGGAATACTATGTGGATCCCTATTGGTGTATAGGGATGTATCTCGAAAGCTCGCACAATATAAACCATCCCTATACACCAATAGGGACCACAAGTACACATTCACTATTCTATTATTACTGTATATAGATTCGTGATAGATACATCGATGATGTATTGTTTGATTTAGAGTGGTCTCTAGAAAGCAATTGAATGATTTCATAGAAGTTATACAATGAACACAAAACGCGA
Source organism: Ascaphus truei (assembly GCA_036426205.1). Lineage (NCBI taxonomy): Eukaryota > Metazoa > Chordata > Amphibia > Anura > Ascaphidae > Ascaphus > Ascaphus truei. Next base: position 128,458 of record WSYH01000820.1, on the reverse strand, counting down.
GACGCACAGAAGATGGGAGGGAAGGGGAAAGGAAATAAAATAGTGGGGAAAACAAAATGAATAAAAGAGCGGGGGGGGGGGGAAAACGAAAAGTGATGCAAACATGGGCGGGGGATAATAGGAAGAGAAAGAAATGGAGAGGGGGAATCGAAAATGAAGAACGAAAGTTGAGGAAGTGGCGGCGGAAGGAGCTACTTGGGCTAACCGAATAAGGAAAGACTTAGGGTTATGGGAAGGAGCGGTTTGGAGGACAGAGGAAGAAAGTGGGATGGAGGGGAGAGTGCGTTGGAAGAGGAGAAATGGAGCGGGTGGGGGATGGGAGGTAAGGAGGGGGGGTGAAAGTGTTGTGGAATGTAAAGGAAAGGGGCGGTACGGAATGAGGAGGATGAGAGTGGATGGAGCGGAAAGACTGGAAGAAAAGAGGAAAGAGGACCGGTGTGCGAGAGATGGAGGAGGAGCAAAGACAAGATCTTAAATACTAATGAGCACAACTAAACCTAACATCGGAAATAAGTGGAATATACAACTAAACGTTTACTTTAGTGTCTAAAATCACAAACCTACTATCATGGCACACCTAACAACTAGTATATGGAAAAGCAACAGCCACGAACATAAGTCAAAGATGATAGGCACTCATCCACATTAATTCAGTTAGGTCACTCTGGTGGGTCTATCTTAGTGCTCCGTGGGAATTAACTCAAATTGGTAGAACATCCGCCAGCTCATACCGGGGATAAAACATACCGTATCTTAGCTTTCGCCAGAATTTCACAGTTACCAATGTACAAGTTGTTGCGATATACTAACTTATTAGTTAATGAAAATTACATCCAATTTTTAACAATATTTAGAGTGTTTGAATCTCTGGAACAACAATTATCCAAAATATATTATAACATCTTATTTGATCAAATCCCCACCAGGGAATTTCTGCTTAAATCATTATACTGGTTGATTCTATAACCAGGACTTTTCATTTGCATTTTCTTCATCTATTCTTTCTATTTTCAATCTGATTCCTTTTACCTTATACATGCTGAATCAGGGGAATCTGGTGAGTAATGGCTGGCAGAGATGGATTTAATTGACCAAATGATAGTTGAGTACTTTTGCACACATCACCTATTTTGTGTCGTAGCCTTGTTTATTTTACTATTCTTTTGATATAACTTTTCTAATAGGGAAGTGCCACATCGCTTCAACTAGTGCAAATGGGCCTGAAGAAGGGGTAGTCCAAATTGTTGCCCTCATTATCTATGTTTTCTAGTGTATTATCTAATTCTTTTTTGGGGGGTTTATACCTTTTGTTTGGTACTATTATTTTTTTGGCGTCGCACATTTCCCTCTTTTTTTGGTGTTGAATCCGGTAAGGCTGTGGATAAGATGATATTTTTCTAGTACATTTTTCTGGTCAATATTCAATTCTACGTGTTATCTATCACAGCTCTTACGTCTCTCTATTTCAATGTACAGTACGAAGTGTACATGTAATATATTAAGTATAAAACAAAATTTCGTTATTTTTTTTTAGTCTCTTTTAGAGTTTAAAGTTATTTCACATTGAGCTGGTAACCATCCCATAAGTTCCGTGAGCAATCATTTTAATCTCCTTGTTGTCACATTTTTTCCTGTTATGCAGTGCTGGTTTCCAATACAAACAAAGAGCTAATCTTTTTAAGTACTTTGGAATTTTTAATAATAAATCACTCTTTTTTTATTTTGTCTTTTGTTGGATAAAATCAGCAACTACTTTGAAAATTACTAGGCGTCTGGTTCCAGTCGTTGCTAGGCAACATGGTTTCTCATAGCAACTGACAACTACAAAAGTTGTTGTGCACCTCTTGAGTCACTACCCTGTTGAGAAGCAGCCAGTTGGAGAATGCACCTGAGTGTTGACGACATGTCAATGAGTGATGTCGCAGTGAACAGTTTCCAAAAGACTACAGCTGAAAATGGTGAATTATGCTGTTTAACAGACTAATTAACCATGTATTCAATTCATTTTTTAATAATTATGTCCCATACTCCAGCGCTGTCAGAGGCCATTTTTCTAAAACTTTGCCCGGTGTACCGCTCGTGATATGCCCTGCAATGGCGCGTGATGTTTCCACCGTACCCCATTGATTCGGGTTCTATCGGGTGCGAAAAATTGCATTTTAGGATTGTCCTGCAATCTGTCCTCAAGAACTCAGTGGGCAATTGCGAGTGTTGTCTTAAGACTTAATAGAAATTCAACCTACACGCTCACAGTTCTGCAGTTTGTTGTGTGTGTATATGTATGTAATTTGAAGATTTTATTTGAAGCCGAGATTAACGTTACGAGTTCGGATACTCCCTGTATATGTCTGAGTGCTCCCTTAGCACATACACAGATAAAAATATGAGGACACATCCGTTTGAAAGATAATGAAAGGGAAAATATAGTAATACAAAAATGGCAACTCGCGTCTTCTTCCGAATGATAAAATATTTTTGTCGCTTATGCGTGTACTATTCTCAATGGAATACTTCTTGAAAGTGCATTGCATGTCATCACGCTTTCAGGGCGCAATGTGGTTTAATGTCTCATTGGAACTTATTTTTAATGAAATATAAAATATGCATATTTTTTCTTGTGACATTACATTTGTAACTTTAACGTTATTTCGAACAACCCTTTATTCTGGGGCTCACGCTAATTAAGTATTTACGATAACAAATGTAATATTTTGATTTGAACGACCATATACATACATGATAGATCTCAGCCGTCTTTGAAGGGATTGCTTTTTTTTCTTCCTTATTTATTTACAATTGTGATAAACCCCATCGCTTGTAACACCACAAACAAGAACACAAAATAACATCCACATTACTGATAGATAACAACATTCAGTTTGAGGCAAAGTAATCTGTTTCTGTACTGTCTGTCTTTCGTTTCAAGTATACAGATTTCTTTGAAATTCTCCCTCATAAGGAGCAATTGCCTGTTTTAATCATGCGCACAATTCGAGATCAATCAAACAATTAGAACGGTGACAAAAATAAAACACACAAATATCAGACCTGTATATAGTCGATATATACATATACTGACACTGAGCACACACACACACATCACCACACACACACACACACACACACACACCACACACACACACAACCACACCACAAAAACCACAAAAACTCCCCAAAAAAAAAACGGTCACAACACACACAAAACACACCACACACACACCACACACACACCATCCCTATTGATGCTTTCCAAAATCTTCAATTCATATATTTGGCAAAATTAATCATCAAGTAGACTCTCTTGTTGGTTAACTAACCGTTGAGTTCCAGTGAGCGTCAGATGCAAAAGTATTACACCTACTGTCTGATAATTCTCTCATATCCCCTGCACCTCCCTGATTCAGCATATCCTGTAACTGTACATTATGAAAGTATGATTTTTTTTTTTTTTTTTTTCACGTTCGTTTACATTACACCATTTTAGTTAAACCGCAGTCCAAAGATACTAGGGCGGGGCTAAGATTTTATTTTTTTTAAATGTTGTGCTAAAAAGAAGTTTAGACGCCTCAAAAAACGGCATCGAGGCATGACAATGTTTTATAACTGATGAAACTATTTTTTTTTTGATGCCTCACGTCATGTTGAATATCTATTGCATACAATTTAATGAAAAAATGTGTTTTATTTTTTTTTACATTTTTTCGTGCAATCATAATAAATGGTCATATCAGATATAGCACTATTATTTATAGTAACCACTACTGGGAAAAATATACATTTAGTGTAACACCATATTAACCTAAAACTTTGTGAAAACATATTTGTGTGTTTTTACACATCATAAAAACATTTCATTCATGAATACTTTATTATCCTGTGTCTAACACTAATAGAGTTATTTATTAGGTTTAACGTGAAGTTGAACTTGGCTCACGATTTTGATGTCACTTTTAACGGTATTTTGTGCACTCCCAGAATATATTTCAGCCATCACTGATGAGCGCTTACCTAGAATACAATCTGCATTCGGTAATCACCTGGGTAAAGTGAAGAACAGAAAACCTACACAGCTCATTCAAAAGGCATAATTTCTCTGCCCCGGGTGCACTAAAAATTGTTCAAGTCCCTAGCTTAGACAACAAGAGTGGAGGGGATCACATTCTAGTGTGACCTCTCATACAGTGCTCAGTCCCTGGCTGGCAAAATCTGGGGAAAACAGTACAAAACACAGCCCCAGATCAATAAAGTACAGGAATCTCATTGACAGCAATTGTATTTTTTCCTTTGATTATTATTTTTGCACATTCGTCAGCGTGGCAACTTCAAAATATGAAACCCCGACATATGTTAAATTCGCCTGTCCTCAGTTTGCATATCTCGAGCTAGCTGTAGCTTGTAAAATGGAACTATTACTAGTTTTCATTAATTGCAGGCAATCCGGTCTTTTATTTTGACTTGATAAAGAGCACAGAGTGGACTTTAATACTAAAGAGAATAACAAGAAATATCACGGCACGATCCGATAACAACATCCTTCATCTAAAGACCGGAATGTTACTGGACTTTGTACAGCGATGTGCGTGATAACAACATACTCACCATGCTGGCATGTAACACATAGGACATTCGTAGTTCTAAGAACTCAGTGTATGTTTGGTCGTTTTGTTTGTGTTTTTTGATTTGCGCAGAACTTTTTAACTCTTTCTTGCCAGAAGTTCGAGGTGAAATTCCCCTACCCAATGTGTATATTTCTGTATATGATGATCAAATGGGACCCGCATTAATGATGATAGAGGTGTTGTTTACCTGAAACACGTTTGACACTTATTAAGGCTATTTTATGTTACAGACACGTCATTCTTGAAGTCCAATTACGTGTCTACCACCGTGGCAAGGAGGGGCCACTATGATTTTTATTTAAACACACAAAGTATCACTCTTCATATTACTTCATAAACACAAGCCCCACAATGTATTTTCTTAAAACATCAGTTCTGCTTATTTTTTAAAGAGTGTTTTTTTTTTTTAAAAAGCTTCCGTCCTCCGTCGATTTAGAGCAACATATTCCTACAACTTGTCAGCGGTCACTTTTCCATCCCCGCCCTGTAGGAATTGAGTTCTTGCCTTTTGCTTTAGGAAACCCATGCTAGATCCCCAGATATCAAAAATGTTTAAAGAAGTCAGGGTGAGAGGCATTGTATTTTTTTAAATGTGGAAGGGGAAAGAGACAACTATGTCCGATCCTATTGATGTCCATCACAAGTACATGCCCAAGCAAACTGGAGATGAAATCTTATAGGAGGCAAGTGTGTGTGCTTCTGCATCAACATGGGGTTACAATCTATATACAACACAAAACAAACGGTACCTATAGTAGCACATGTAACCTTTTTTGTACCTCAAAAAAACAAACAACGGAAAGCACAATGCACAGACATAAAAATAAAATTAGAAGCAAATACTTCCCCACCACAGGATTGATGAATAAAGCCTGTGTGATGGGATCAAAAAAAGAGTTGAATTGGGGTAACGCAAATATCTGCTGTGGGACCTCTCAAGTTGGGGTTTTGAGGTTCACCCGTCGGACCATGAAAAACAAGACATTTTAAAAAACCTGGGAACCTTTTGAATGAATATGAAATACTCGCTAATTTTTTCTGACAATCATATAAAGCAAAAATGATGTTTGAAGAATCACCTGGCACCCCGCCATGGAGAAATCCACCATGGATCCATCACACCACATCAACGTTCCATGTAGTATGCCAAAATGAACGGATGTTTCCATGTACTGTGGGGGGGTCTCGGAAAGAACCAAAAAAGTCACCCTCAAGTTGTAAGAAAAAAAAAAAAAAACAGGGAAAGGTATTGACATAAAAGTTTTATAAACTCAATTCCAGCCTCTGTTTGATATATTTTGAGGGCCCACGATCACACACAGGGTGGGACGAACTAAAGTGAATATAAAAATGAGATTTTATAAAATGTAACCAGCTTAATATTCTGCTGGCATTTAAACATGCCATCTCTAAACATTTTTTAAATTATCACATAAAGATGTGACAGGAATGATATTAGGAGACCAATTGACCAACAAATGATAGAGGGGTGGATATATATATACTATATATATATATTAAAAAAATATATATATAAACTTAAAATAGAGATGACCCTTCTGGATACCTCATTGAACAACCTAATAGGTTAAGTCTTGAATTGACTTAGATATTAGTTTAGGCTTAATTTATTTTGGGTGTCTTATCCTGTTGGCAAGCTTGTGTGTGTGGGTGTTGTATGTGTGGTGTTGTTGTGTGTATGTGTGTGTGTGTATATATATATATATAGTAGTATAGATTAGTATGATATATATATAATATATATATATATATATAATATATATTGGAGAAACAAGAGACACGCCCGATCCATGTGTAAAATCGGTAACAAAATTTAATAAAAAATTAAAAATTACAACGCCAATGCCACTTACCATTGTCAATGCAATTAATCCATTGTATGGGTAAACCCATGTGCCAACAGTAGCTGGCTCACGCCGAATGTTTTTACTTGGCCGTACATCAGACCGTCACTAATGCTAACCGTGGGACCGGTGCATCACGTCCACGATGCCCTCCAGAATTCGGTAACCGTCTATTGTTCCCGGGCATTAGATGCCTGTGTGGTGGCTCAGGGAACGTCTCCTCTTCCGCACAGAGAGACGCCAAGCTATTCCAATCCACCAAACGGAGCTCCTTGAAAAACCGACGTGCCATACGTGCGCGTTTTCGTCCTTCCGATTGAGAACGGCAGTACAAGCATTTGTTTAGGTTGTACTTTTTAAGCCCAATTTTCTTACATTTCTGTATGTTGTATTGTGATACCATTACTGTCCTCTAGGTGCTGGAATAGGGCAAAAGAACGCATTAGTATCTGATGGGTAACAGAGTGAGAAGTCTTGTAAACAAATGTTACCACCTCCAGGAAAGTTGCAGCCTCATTGGTGTAAGACAATGGATAGGGTTGAATAAGACAAAAAAATAACATCACACTGTTCCCTTCTTGAAAGTTGTCCACTAGATGTCCTTTGTGTCCTAATCCTTTTTTGGAGTGAATGGATACATCCTAACCCTATCCTAACACCACTCCTAAGTTTCCTTGATGTCTAATGTGGCGTGACCAGCCTCAAGTACGAGAGATCCCAAGCAGTAAATCGAAAAAATCAGCGCTACATCCACGGGAGCCAGTGATGAATAATATACAATACAGAGCTCAACCCCTTATAACGCGGTGCTTGGGTCCAAGATCACATCATCGCGCTATAGCGGCGATCGCATTAAAAATCATGTCAACTGTACAATAAAGTTTTTAAGATACAATAATCGTGTTGTAAAGTATCATAGATACTAAATTTGGAGCCGACACGCTGCATCGCGTTATAAGAAAAAAAACGGATTTCCGTATGTAACGATCCGAGTTATAATGGGGTTGAGCTGTATATACTTTATTTACATTAAACATCACCAAGAAGGTTTTTCTAACCACTCTTTGGTGATGTTTAATGTTAATAAAGTATTTTTTTTATATATTATTCATGACCTGGCTCCATTGGATGTCGCTGTCTTGAATTGTTTTTCTTTACCTCTCTTTGGCCTATACATGGATCCACTAAAGCTACTGGTGCCTCTCACCCGTTCCATATGCTCGGGTACTGTTCAATGTTGGCTATAAAGGCTGAATGCTGGCAATTCTGGTTTACATTTTTTGTCCTAAAGGTTAGAAGTCATGCAGGCAGAAGATAAACATGACATGATTGTCAAGAGTTCATGCGAGTGTTTTGATCCACTGAATTGTACTGTATCTTGTGTGCATTTCAGTTCCATTTATTGGGATGGTCTAAAGAAGAGTTCTAGTCAGACTTTTGGGGAATGACGACACCTTCCTACCTCCATATGTTCCTGGCATATTTGAGTTAATACCAGAATATGTTCTTGAATATGTGTAAATTACTTCTAACTTAATCTGACTCTTCTACTAGTTGTTTAGCTATTTTCTTCTTTCTGTCTATGCTGTATGATAAGATCACAAGCTTGAAAGGCAGTCATCTAGATATAAGAACTTCACTGCTTTTCAAATCTTGTCTAAAATCCAAACGTGGGTGTTTGGTCATTCTAACCCTCTAGGGATTCGTTTGGTTAATGGTAATCTCAAGTGTAGTGATTTCCCACCTATTTGTAGGTCATTTGAAATGCATTTTCTTATAAAGTAAAGTATTTATTTAAATCTTGAGAATCTTCACAGAGAATCTCATGATTTTATCTAAATTGTTATTAGTTTTCTGTGACGGTAGTAGATTGATTACTATGTATAATAGAAAACGTTTAATCATGAGTTGGTCAAGTGCTCAGATGCTTTCAACATGTCATTCTTGATTGTTTATCAATATACAATTTAGAATTATCAGCATCATATATTTTTCTACTAGTATATATTTTATTATATTTGATCTATTCAATTCATCTAAATTACATCTGGTGTCTATATACATGTGAATCAGGGCCTCAATGAGAGAGCTAGAATTTTAAAATTGGCGAATTTCATAAAAAGTAGCTTTTTTGGAGAGTTTGATTCTCTCCATATGCAGAAAGTGCGAATTCTGCTATGTTTAACATGGATGTTGGTGGTGGCGAGTTTAAATGGGAAAGATGCGCGCTTCGAGAAACGTGTAAAAACAAAATGCGCCTTTTTTTCCCCTTTACTATAGGTGCGAGCGCCATTTGCCACTTTTTCCTGGCGCGGCAAAAATGCGGAAATCGCGCCATTTTCTTGGCGCGAACAGCCGCTACATGCCGTTTCACCTTCTGCATATCGGAGAGTTTTTAAAAATGGCGAGATGGAGGTTCTCGGCACCGCGAGGCGAGTTTAGACATAGGAAAAAAAAATTGGCACGTTTTTCGTTACTCGCCATTTTCTGCCGTTTTCTGCGCGAAATGAACACAAAAATGGGGTTTTTGAAATACGATGCTCTCTGCATGAGGCCCAAGTATCTAACTTTTAGCCAACACAGAACACCTGTACACACCTAATGATTACCACTTAAGTTCTATACCTGTATGTTTTTCAGGTGGGTTAGAGTTCAGAGGAGGGGCTATTTAAACCTTTCACTATCCTGCCCCTATAACATTCCTTGAGAAAGGGCTGCTGCAGCCGAAACGCGTGGGAAATTGTCCTGTTCTGTTTCATGTTTTTTTTTTTAGATATGTAATTAATAAAATTTTTTGATTTTTTCTCTACCTGATGAGTTAATCGGTGCTACGTTTTTGGACTCTGCTGTGTTCTACACAATTTTTTAACTCACTAAGATCTTATGTGGGCAACTTCCTGACATTGAGCACTATTGCTAAACCTGCTGAATACAAGCACACCTAAATCCTTATCCATTCAGAGTTAACCTATTTTGCCCCATTAATTTGTAACTTGCCTGTTTATTCTTGTTTCCCAAATGCAAAACATACATTATCTGCTATTAAACCTCATCTGCCATTTACGCCCACGTTTCCAGTTTTCCCAAGTCCTTCTGGAGAGAAATACCCCTGCTCTGATTCTACTACCTTACACAATTTAGTATATCAGCAAAGATGGAGACTTTGCTCTCTCTGCCAACCTCAAGGTCATTAATAAAAAAAGGTAAAAAGCAGGGGTCCCAGTACAGTACTAATCCCTGAAGTACTCCACTCACAACTTTAGCCCAATTTGAAAGTTCCATTTATGATAGCTCTGTTGACTACTTCAACACAGTTTTCAATCCAAGTGCAAAATTTTTACAGAGAACAGTTTCCTTTTTTTTTGGCGTGGGGTGCCTTTGCAAAATCGAAGTACATCTAAACTGCATTACCTAGTCTAAAATTCCAATTACCTCAAAGAAACTAATAAGTGTTTAGTTTGGCATGATCTGTCCTCATATCATTGCTGAAATTACTAATATTTTGTTATTACCATTAGGTATTCTAAATATTATTACTACTAACCTTCAAGTTTTCCCCACCCATTGATGTCGGGCTTACAGGTCTGAATTCCCCGGTTGTGATCTAGTTCCCCTTTGAAATATAGGAACCACAATCTGCTTTTACGCCAATCTTGTGGTACGAGCCTGTGGAAATTGAGTCCTTGAATATTAAATGTAATGGTTTGGCTATTTCTGAACTTGACTCTTTAGAACTCTTGGATGTATGCAATGGGCCAGGTGGCCTTATTTACTTTAATTTTACCAAAGCTGCCTATGCAGTTTCCACAGACATCAAATTGTTTGTTAATATGGAGTTTGTGCCTTCCTCCTGTTGCATATTTTGTAAGTGACTCCTCCTTCATAAATACAGAGGCAAATAATGTATTTAATACCTCGCCCCTTTGATCGCCGAGATGCTTGCTTTCTACCACCAACAGAGGTCTATATTATCTTTTCTAATCTTTGTTATTAATATACTGAAGAATGGGTCTCTGTGAGATATAGGCTACCTAACGAGTATACCTCCATGACTATCTGATCACATGGGGATATCACTATTATAGGAATTTGTGTACAATTATCAAATGTGGTCTATATTTGTGTGATTCCACCCTACTTTCAGGTACATCTCCTGATACTTATATCTGATATGCAGCTATTTATATGTGGAATAAACTACAATATTAATAAAGGAGGGATCTAAACACTTTTTATGTGACCGATATGTCTGTCTTCTCCACTATATGATCATAACATAGAGCCTAATATCTCACAGAGACCAAAGATAGTAACACAATAATGAGAGTTAAAAGGTGTTGTATGCTAGCAAAATACCCCCCCTCAGGTATATTTAGGGGTGTGTAAACTATCCAAAACACAGACACACTTGGTCTCGGGGACCTGATTGCATTATAATTAAAACAGGTAGTTTGCAAAAACCACTTTGAGGTCACGGCGGACAAAAAACAAATAGCAGGCTATTATTGGTGTCTGTCTCGTTATGTTATACAGATCACCAAATAGCTTTGATGTGAGTGGAAGGTGTAACTCTGAAACACCATTAATGTCGTATTCCACGAAGCTGAGGTGTCGCCCCTATGACGTCGGACTCGACGTATGACGCGTTTCGCGTGTTGCCACGCTCAGATGGTTGGAGTCTGATTTGCCTATCTCATGTCTGGCTATTTACCCTCTAGTATCAAGGGTATATCACTCTGTTCTCCTTAGGAACAGGTTTTGTAAGGAAACCAATGATTTGCATTGTTTTCTAAATGATTCATCACTGGGTTTTTGGCTAAAACAAGATACTAAAGGAGAGCAATGTGTAAATGTTTTTTCTCTCTCTTGCAGATCAAAGATATGGAGCATCAGGAGAGGTTCTATATATTGGGCAAAAAACGGGAAATAGGAGTGGGTAAGTGCTTGTATTATGGAGTCCAAGGTTGTTTGCAGGGATTGGAAGTGTAGGTATTGTGTATAAGGTGTATGTATTGTATGTATGTAGTATGTATAAAAATGGAATAAAATAAAAATGAGATATTATAATGTAGGAGTGTCTCTAAACATATTGATCCGCCCCTATTGGTCAATACGGATCTAAAATTAATCTGTTATACTCCCCTCTACCTCTGTGTAACTAAAATGGTAATATAAGTAGAATGTGAGTAAGTGAATTATAAAAACTAAAATATTATGGACGATAGGGAGGAGATAACATCACAAACAAACAAATTATATAAAAATAAGAAAGATATATAAAAATAACATATAATGGCGACAAACACCAACAAAAATCTAACTCGCGAACAAAAAAAAAACTACTCGCCACCTAGTACCACACGTGTGTGCTTGGGCCATAGAGATCGCCACGATGTTAAATCCACTCGCCGGTGCGTGCAAATGTATAGGTTTGTCGAACACTGTATATATTTATATATAATATATATATATATAATACTTCTATATAGATAAATAAAGTGTGAGTGGGTATAGGTGATATTTGAAGGAGATCAGGTGAGTATAATGATATTAAAGTGTGTTATTTTTATGTGATCAATACAGATCTACCGTGCCCTAAAATGTGATTATCATATGTGTTGGCAACAAATCTGTGAACTAAAAAATTAAAGATATTTGAAAGGACATGTGTATTTATTATAAATATGCTGAGTAAATAAATCCCTCATTCAACCCTTCTGGACTGTGTGTGTAATTGGAATATCCACCGACATTCTCTTTGTAGGAGACGTTTAAAGCGTGCAAATCAATGGCCAAAACTAAAACCTTTACCAACTCTATGGGAACAACAAGACATACAAAATCAAGAGCTTTATTAAACTGCAAACATGGGGTGTAGTATTATTTGATTTGTATGTAAATGTGGCAAAATGTATGTAGGGAAGACGAGGAGACACTTAAAAACGAGAATTTTGGAACACATGGGAGATATTCGACATGCTCGAGATAAGCCAGTGGCTAAACATGTGAATGAAATACATGAGGGAAATACAGATATATTACAATTTGTCGGTATTGAACATGTGGTACCAGGTCCTCGGGGAGGAGACTGGGATAAACGGATATTCCAATTACACACACAGTCCAGAAGGGTTGAATGAGGGATTTATTTACTCAGCATATTTATAATAAATACACATGTCCTTTCAAATATCTTTAATTTTTTTAGGTTCACAGATATTGTTGCCAACACATATGATAATCACACTTTTAGGGGCACAGGTAGATCTGTATTGATCACATAGAAAATACAAACACTTTAATATCATTATACTCACCTGATTCTCCTTCAAATATCACCTATACCCACTCACACTTTATTTATCTTATATAGAAGTTTATATATTTATATATTAATATATAATATTAATAATAATCTATAGATATATATTTAGATAACTATTATATAATCTATATATTATAAACGTTATTATATATATATAACTATATTATAATCTGTTAAAATAAAACAGATAAAGTGTAAGTGAGTGAATAAAGTGATCAGGTAAGTATAATGATATGTAGATGTTTGTATTTTTGTGTGATCAATGCCGACCCATCTGCGTCCCTAAAAATGTAATTATGGTGTGTGTTAACAAACAATTCTGTGAACCTAATAAATAAAAATATTGGAAGAATGTGTGTGTTTATTATAAATATGCTGAGTAGATAAATCTCTCATTCTACCCTGCAGTACTCTGTGTATGTAATTGGAATATCCTCCGGCATTCTCTTTGTAAGAGATGTTTATCCCAATCTCCTCCCCTAGGACCTGGTTCTACATGTTCAATACCGACAAACTGTAATATATCTCTATTTCCTTCATGTGTTTCATTCACATGTTTGGCCACTGGTTTATCTCGAGCATGTCGAATATCTCCCATGTGTTCCAAAATTCTTGTTTTTAAGTGTCTCCTCGTCTTCCCTACATACATTTTGCCACATTTACATATAATCAAATAAATAACTCCCATTGTCTGGCAGTTTATAAAACTTTTGATTTTGTATGTCATTGTTCCCATAGAGTTGGTAAAGGTTTTAGTTTTGGCCATTAATTTACACGCTTTACGCCGGGCACATAAGATCCCACAGGTTTCTCCCCTAACCACGTTTTATGAGATTGTGTTTGAAAATGGCTATGTACTAATTTATCTCTTAGGTTTTTTGCTCTCCTGTAGCCTGTTTGTGGTTGGTCTCTTAATACCATTTTTAGGTCCGGGTCTTCTGAAAGAATATCCCAATGTTTTTGTAGAATTTTATTAACCTGGTAGGATTGATTTGTAAAGGTACTAATGAATCTTATGTTATGATCACTCTCTTTGTTTTTTTTGGTTCTTAAAAGTTTAGGTCTGTCCATTTGTAGTGCTCTATGATATGCTTTTTATACCTTGTTTTTTGTATATCCCCTCTCGTAGAATCTTTCTTTCATATCAACAGCTTGATTTTTGTTTTTGGCTGCTGTAGAGCAATTTCAGCGCAGTCGTTGGAACTGTCCTATACGTGCTTTGGGTGGTGGCTATCCACAAGTAATAAGGTATTTGTTACGGTTGGTTTCCGATATATATTTGTGTGTATCTCTCCTTCTTTGGATTTGAAAATAGTAATATCCAGGAACTCCATTTTATCCTTGCTACACTGGTAAGTGAGTTTCAGATTGTGCACATTGGTATTGAGTATCTGAATGAATTCTTGGAGGATTTTTTCAGTGCCATTCCACACCAAACGCACGTCATCGATGTATCTGAGCCATTTGATGACATGTATTGTATATCTTTCAAATTCCTCCATCAATAAAATTACAGACACACATATTAATGTGACCATTAGTCTGTAAATACAAAAAATATAGAGTCTCAAAACCACTCCTCCCCTATGGAGGATTCTTTTAAACATTTATCACTGTAAATATTTCACTAAGTCACAAATTACTTTTGATGTAATAAAATTGTATTATTTTTGTTTTTAACTGGGTATACCGATCTGATAGCCCCTAAGGCAATAATAGCACACTTGTTTTTTGCTAGGACAACTTTGTCCGGTATCTGTTAAAATAATATAATATTGAGTGCAAAAAGAGGAATCTTTCTTATCCCCTTGGATAATTTTTTTGTGTGCTAATTAAAAAAATTGGCAACTATTTAAATAAAGCTATATTTTAGAAACATTTGCGGAAAAAGTTGTGTACAGGCAACTTTCAACAAATTCACAAATCTCTAGTGGTGGGCAAATATATCGTACCAAAATGTGTAATTAAAACCTTGATTTAAATGAAATACAGTATTAGAAAGAGTTAAAGATGTGCTGGCTTTTGTGCAATATGATGTAATTCATAAGGAAAGGTTAATCATTGTAAAATGCTGGGTTTCAGTGATTTTGGATGTGTGTTGATCTTGTGTTTTTTACCTTTCAGCTTTTTTTGGTCACACATCAACAACACGTCAGTAAATAAAAAATAAAAAAGTACTTTTTGTCCTGGATGAGCTTACCACATAGCACATGCAATAACATTATTTAACAGCTTTGATTCCCGAGGCTACAGTAACAGTGGGGTTAACATTCAACATTAACAATCTACAAAAACGCAAATAAACTATAACATCCATATGTGCAAATAAGAAGGCAATAATAGCCTAAGTGGCCAGAGTCATGGATTGGCCGGGATTTGCTGGCCACTTTCTCAGATAATGGGTTAATATAGCATAGTCACATATTCTACAATGTTAATATTATGTATTTGTATAATCTAGTCTACGTTGGTTTGTCTTATCCTAACAACTGTACAGGTGGTCCTCGGTATCCGATGTCCCACTATCTGTCGAATGCGTTATCCGACACTGCATAATGCAGTCTGCTGGATGCATTATCCGACGCCGAACCTGCTTATCCGATGGTCACCGCTGCCAATTAACATTGACCTGTGACGTTAACCGACGGCGGTTTGTGGGACACATTCTGTCGGATATGCGAGGACTGCCTGTATGTTTTTGTGGCCATTGTATATACATAGGCGAAATATGCTTAAGGCCAGCCTGGGGTAGGTGGTGAAAATTGACACTATTTGTTGCCATTAGTTTGAAACTGTATCACAAGGTTTTTTGAGGCCATTGAATAGCAATGAATAAGGGATTTGTATTTAATTACTCATTGGATTCTCGTGACTATAGTGAGCGCAGGTGAATTAAACCGAGAATGACAAAGAAAATATCATAAATTCACAACTATTTAAATGACTCTAGATAACTAATTAGGAAGCCTTCTTTGTTTAAATGCGTTGAGTTGAGCGTCAAAATGGAGGTGATGTACTGACAGGAGCGGGCCATCCACCGGATTTGACAAGAGATGCCGAAAGTGAGAGCCTGTCGCAGCATCAAGATCTGTTTGCCGGACACTTGGTGACAGTAACACAGATCCATCCCACAGTGATGGATTACTAAATTGCTTATTGTTATCTTTTTTAAATGTGAGTGCAATGCCATCAAAAAACATTGTTTAAATAAAGTTATGTACACACTATGTCTTGCATCACTGTTCTACTTTGCGCTATTGAAAATGGATCCAGTGATAACAAGAAGGGTTCTACTTTCTGCCATGGGAGGTTCGAAATGACAGAACATCACAAATCATATGGGAATGCATATATTGGGACTTCACACACGTTTTAAAATAATTGTGAACTTATTTACGCTATGACATTTTCTTTGTCATTTTTGCTTTAATTCATCTGTGCTCCCCATAATCACAACAATCATCTGTTTGAAGACTGAACACACAGTTTAAAGGTCGGAGCAGCAACTATTTGAATAAAGCAGTGTTATAATATTAGATCACTGAATTGAATTGATTTTTACATATAACTTTTTTTCACGTTATACATTTTTTCTCCTTACGGTTTGTATACACTATAATTCACGGATGGTAGAACTTTTAAGTTGATGTTTGCAATGAATTACTCATTTGCATTTATATTTTATGAAATAACACATTACTAATTTTGGGGGGGCTTCAATGTATATTTTTCATCTGATCAGAGTTTATTCAATCTAGACCAATTTTTCAACCAGGGTTCCTCGGGCATCACCTAAAAGGGTTCCCTACAATTTTCTGGTCAATTGAAAATTGTATCAAATACAGAAGAATTTACAATGCTTCCGGTGAGAATTGCTTTTAGTGATGGTTGGGGGTTCCTCAAAATTTCGCTTTCACGAATCATGGCAACACCCCTGAATTTCCAGGAGGCAGCAAAATTCACTGAAATACTTAATTGTTCACAAATCTGTTACAAAGAAAGATACATTGGGATGCACTTGTTTTCAAGTATGTCCTGGGTGGCAATGTACATAAGCAGTAGTTACAGACATGCTCAGAGTATGACATTTCAGAAAGTTTGCATTTTCTATGAGTATAAGATAACGGTAGATTTACAAAAGTGTAACATGTGATCTCTTTAAAACAAGCCGTCAAAAGAAGTCACAGTCGTGTATTTCCCTTTTATGAATCTGCCGTTTGGCAGAAGTAGGCTTGACGTAAATATTCAGGGCCAAGTATGGAAATGAGGATTGATCGATATCTTTATGGAACATGGGCACTGGAAGTGGGATTCTGGAAGGTGATTTTTGCTGGGAAGGACGAAATGTATCATTTTTAACTACAGTAGGTAGGGTCCCAATGTGCTATACAAAGTACAAACACAGGTCAGTTGTGGCTCTAGCATTAGAGGCTGCAGATTAAATTGTGAAAGTATTAGAAATGCATAACAAGTGGATTACAGATTGGATTTTTTTTAAATAACCTTGGATTCCCAGAAAAGCAGAAACATACCTTTTCCCAAACACCAGATCACTGTGCAATGTTTGTAGGTAGTTAATAACAGATAGGATACACTGCACTTATTCCCTCGCCTGCTGTCTCTGTGAATCTCCAAACATTCCACTTAGGCCAGATCCCCGCTGGCTACTGCAGCGTCCGCTGTGGCAGACGCTGCAGGGACAAGAGCTGCCCCACAAGGGGGCCGGGCCCGCTGCGAAGGGGGGCAGCTGCGCCAACAGAAACTCCAGCTCTCAAGAAAATTGAGATCAGGAGTCGCAACGGAGCGCTAGGCCACGCCCCCCGGCGGTTTGGCCAATGAGGGCGAACCTGCCGGGTGACGTCACGGCCGCGTCCCCGTCACGCCTCCCCTGTCTTTCCCCCTGCAGCTCTCTGCAGACCGTGGAATTCGACTGAACACGCAACCAGCCTCGCAGGTGCGCGTGCCGCACAGGCAACGGGGCCGCAGCCTTAGATTGTAAGATCTCTGGGGCAGGGATTTCTGTTCCTATTGTCTGACTTTTCTGTGATTATTGTATTATAATTTCCTGTATTGTCTCTCTTGTAAGGCACTAAGTACAGCTGTGGGTGCTATATACAGGTGCGCCGACGAGTATTCTAAAACTTGCCTTGGAAAATCTGGGGCTATCACCAACAAGATCCAGGTACACGCTGGGTACAGTGTCACTGAAGCTGAGTAATTAAGTTGAAACCTCAATAATTACAGTAAAAAATTACCTCTATAATACATATAGTGTCTGTATAGCAAACATAGATGTTACTGCAAATAGCACACAGGATATTAACAATGTTAGCAAACCCTTAGGTGTGCTGGCAAATAATTAGCCTACCAACACCCAAGACTGGCCGGTCTAAACTCCTATGAAGCAAGTGTAACTCCAATAAAGACAATGGCTAAAATATCTGAGTCCACTTCTAGCATAAAAGTGCAGCATACACAGATGAAAACATACAGAGGTAATAATTAGGGTTTGGACTTTTGCACTCGGACTATTTATTTATATATTTTTTATAAGTACACATTTTTTGTATTAGAGTGCATATTCTAGTTTGTAATTAATCTATTAGATTGGGTTTATTATATATATATTATATATATATTATTTTTTAGGTTATTTGTATCTATTTGACATTATTTCTTATTTAATATTGTTCACGATTGGCGCTACTTTTCACTCCTTTTATATATATATATATATATAGAGATATATATATATATATCTCTATATATATATATATATATATATATGAGTCAGTACTTTCATAACATAGGAGTGGCTGAGTGAGCAAAGACACTGACTGACACTGGTTCAAGTCCCGGTGTCGGCTCCTTGTGACCTTTATCTCCCTGTGCCCTAGACACCAAAAACATAGATTGTAGCTCCATGCGGCGGAGACCTGTGCCTGCAAAATGTCTCTGTAAAGCGCTACGTAAAACTAGCAGTGCTATAAAGTCAAACACATTTTCTCAATACAGTTCTAAAATGAAGGTGCGTTCTAATGAGTTTTCTGGGTTTGTTATTGCTGCTTTGATAGAAGAGATGGCCTCTCTCATTTAAAGTTTATGAAAAATAAAATGAAAGCATCAACAAGAAGCCTTTAGTCTATAAAGTTCTCCTGCACTGGCGTCTCCCATGTAGCAACTTGCATGTTGCTGTCCCAGCATGCTTGGCTTCTGACATCATACTAGGCTGCTGTCACTGATGCTTGTCCCAACATCAGTATTTCCGTAGTGCAGTATTCATTTATTGTTCTTTTTTGCGCTTGCCTTTTCTTGGGGAACTGAATTTTAGCTGCAAAAGCATTGCATTTAGCTGTTGACAGCTCCAAATAGCTTTCCTCTATTAAAGCTAATAGCCCCAGATTTATCAAAGAAAAAAAATCTTATTTATTTGATCAATCCAGTGTGTGTGTGTGTGTATACCTGCCCTGAGGAAGGTTCCATTCTGAGGACCGAAACGTTGGCTGCCCTGTGTTGTTAATACACTTTATTTACTTCATTATATTGCGGTGTGCTGTCTCTTTGTTACCTGGATTTCCCTGGTTACCCTGTACATTTTTCTATATGGGACGAGCATCTGCCTACATTTGAGAAACCGTGAGTGCAAACTATTTTTTCATTGACTATATATATATATATATAGATATATAGATATATGAACAAAAATTGTAGCGCCAGAGTAAAACTGCAAGTGTATATAACCTAATAAGTGACTAAAGTGTATGAAGTTAATTTTTGTGATTATAGTGCAAAAAATAAAAGTAAAAATAAAATTAAAAATAAAAATACATATATATATCAATTAGCTAAATGGTAAAACACAAAAAAAAGCTTAGTATAAAAAATAGTGCAAAAGTGCAAAAAAGGAAAGATAAAGTCCAACCAGTCTTTAGATGTTAGTCCATGAATTAAGGTAAATGATGCTGACAAAGGGGTTCTCCGGCTGCTCTCACATGGGATAAACCACATCCAGGGATATCTACAAACAGAAAAAGAGAGAGAGAGCGCACGCCCCATAGCATAACACTGTGTATTTAATATGAAAAAGGGAAGGGAAGGGGGGGGGGGGGAATCACACTCACAAGAATAAAATGGTAAAAAGGCAATTTGTGATTATATCACCACCATCCGGTTCTGTGCTGCGGAATTTCGTCTTTGTGGGCTCCCTCAGGGCTGCCTGTGGAAGTCACAGCTCACGGGATTCCTGGGGTGCCGTTTGCCATCTGAATTCAGTCCAAGGACTTGGCTCTCCACTACGAATGGCCGCCGTATGGATCCCACGCTGGATGTGGCCTCGTGCGCGTGCGCAGCGACGTAGTGACGTAATCGCGCTATCAGAGTCCCTGACGCGTTTCGTCACCGCTGGGCGACTTTCTCAAAGGGCTGATAGTGAACGGAATGAAGTCCTGCACATTTATAGCCAGTCCGTCGCTTAGCAACCCGAAATAGGATAATTGTTTAACCCATGATATGCTGGTAAAGCTGGGCGTAACTATGTATGCTACACACTTATTAAATGGAGTAGCCAGAGGAGTCTTTGTCGCAGTCTCTCAGGGTGATCCGCACGCAGTTGCTTACAAAGAAGGTGCGCAGCATAGTGGGGATGTCGGGGATTCCTCTACCCCCCTTGTGCGGCTCTTTGTACATCACCTCGCGCTTTCCCCTCTCAAACTTGGCCCCCCAGACAAAGCGGAACACTGCCATGGAGATCTCCTGACAGGTTCTGGTCGAAGGCGGGTATGCCTGGGCCACGTACTGCAGGACAGGAAGGATCTCGTTCAGCAGCAAATGAGCACACAGTTCAAAAAAATGGTTTTTGAGGCAAAAAGTGACACTGTGTGCTCATTTGCATGTCATTTCCCAGAATCCCTTGCTGCAGTGGAAGTGCTGTATGCTGGGTGATAATGGGGAAAGGCGGGGTTGCAGACCTGCCTATGCTCCTGTGGAGGGTTTGTCACTTTTTTTTACTCACCATAAGCTCCTATTGGCCCAAGCAGCACACGTGTGGTACTAGGTGGCGAGTATTTTTTTTTGTTCGGCGAGTAGATTTTTTTGGTGATTTGTCGACATACATACATACATATACATACATATACATATACATACATATACATATACATACATATACATATACATATACATACATATACATATATAATTATATATATATAATTTAGTTTGATTCGCTTTGACCATTAGGGGCGAACCAAAATAGATAGTTTCACTCCTACACACTATCGCATAATAGTTTATAGTTTTTATAATTCACTTACTCACATTCTTACTTATTATTACACTATTTTAGTTACACAGAGGTAGAGGGGAGGTATACAGATTAATTTTAGATCCGTATTGACCAATAGGGGCGGATCAATATGTTTAGAGACACTCCTACATTATAATATCTCATTTTTATTTTATTACATTTTTTATACATACATACATACATACATACATACACCTTTATACAAACAATACCCTACATTCACATCCCTGCAAACAACTTTGGACTCCATAATACAAGCACTATACCCACTCCTTATTTCCCGTTTTTTGCCCCAATATATAGAAAGCCTCTCCTGATGCTCCATATCTTTGATCTGCAAGAGAGAGAAAAAATACATTTACACATTGCTCCTTTAGTATCTTGATTTAGCCAAGAAACCCCAGTGATGAATCATTTAGAAAACAATGCAAATCATTGGTTTCTCTTACAAAACCTGTTCCTATAGGAGAACAGAGTGATATACCCTTGATACTAGAGGGTAAATAAGCCAGACATGAGATAGGCAAATCAGACTCCAACCATCTGAAGCGTGGCAACACGCGAAACGCGTCATACGTCGAGTCCGACGTCATAGGGGGCGACACCTCAGCTTCGTGGAATACGGACAGTATAATGGTGTTTCAGAGTTACACCTTCCACTCACATCAAATGGCTATTTGGTGATCTGTATAACGAGTACACGAGACAGACACCAATAATAGCCTGCTATTTGTTTTTTGTCCGCCGTGACCTCAAAGTGGTTTTTGCAAACTTACCTGGTTTTAATATATATGCAATCAAGGTCCGCCGAGACCAAGTGTGTCTGTGTTTTGGATATGTTTACACTACCCCATAAATATACCTGAGGGGGGGTATTTTGCTAGACATACACACCTTTTACTCTCATTATTGTGTTACTATCTTTGGTCTCTGTGAGATATTAGGCTCTATGTTATGATCATATAGTGGAGAAAGACAGACATATATCGGTCACATAAAAAGTGTTTAGATCCCTCCTTTATTAATATGTGTAGTTTATTCCACATATAAATAGCTGCATATCAGATATAAGTATCAGGAGATGTACCATGAAAGTAGGGTGGAATCACAAAATATAGACACAATTTGATAATTGTACACAAAATTCCTATAATAGGGTATATCCACATGTGATCAGATAGTCATAGGAGAGTTATACTCGTAGTAGGTAGCCTAATATCTCACAGAGACCCATTCTTCAAGTATATTAATAACAAAAAGATTAGAAAAGATAATATAGGACCCTTTCAGTGTGAGATAGGAAAGCACATTATCGGCGATCAGGAAAAGGCGGAGGTATTAAATACATTATTTGCCTCTGTATTTATGAAGGAGGAGTCACTTACAAAAATATTGCAACAGGAGGAAGGCACAAACTCCATATTAACAAACAATTTGATGTCTGTGGAAATGCATAGGCAGCTTGGTAAAATTAAAGTAAATAAGGCACCTGGCCCCGATTGCATACATCCAAGAGTTCTTAAAGAGTCAAGTTCAGAAATAGCCAAACCATTACATTTAATATTCAAGGACTCAATTTCCACAGGCTCAGTACCACAAGATTGGCGTAAAGCAGATGTGGTTCCTATATTTCAAAGGGGAACTAGATCACAACCGGGGAATTACAGACCTGTAAGCCCGACATCAATGGTGGGGAAACTACTTGAAGGTATAGTACAGAATAATATTTAGGAATACCTAATGGATAACAAAATTATTAGTAATATTCAGCATGGATATATGAAGGACAGATCATGCCAAACTAACCTTATTAGTTTCTTTTGAGGTAAATTGGAATTTAGACTAGGGTAATGCAGTTTAGATGTACTTCGATTTTGCAAAGGCACCACGCCAAAAAAAAAAGGAAACTGTTCTCTGTAAAAATATTTGCACTTGGATTGAAAACTGGTTGAAGGATAGTCAACAGAGCTATCATAAATGGAACTTTTTCAAATTGGGCTAAAGTTGTGAGTGGAGTACTTCAGGGATTAGTACTGTACTGGGACCCCTGCTTTTTAACTTTTTTATTAATGACCTTGAGGTTGGCAGAGAGAGCAAAGTCTCCATCTTTGCTGATGATACTAAATTGTGTAAGGTAGTAGAATCAGAGCAGGGTGTAATTTCTCTCCAGAAGGACTTGGAGAAACTGGAAACGTGGGCAGGTAAATGGCAGATGAGGTTTAATGCAGATAAATGTAATGTTATGCATTTGGGAAACAAGAATAAACAGGCAAGTTACAAATTAAATGGGGCAAAATTAGGTTAATCCTGAATGGATAAGGATTTAGGTGTGCTTGTATTCAGCAGGTTTAGCAATAGTGCTCAATGTCAGGAAGTTGCCCACATAAGATCTTAGGTGAGTTAAAAAATTGGTAGAACAGCAGAGTCCAAAAACGTAAGCACCGATTAACTCATCAGGTAGAGAAAAATCAAAAAAGTTTATTAATTACATATCTAAAAAACAAAAAACATGAAAACAGAACAGGACAATTCTCCCACGCGTTTCAGGCTATGCAGCCCTTTCTCAAGGAATGTTATAGGGGCAGGATAGTGAAAGGTTTAAATAGCCCCTCCTCTGAACTCTAACCCACCTGAAAAACATACAGGTGATAGAACGTAAAGTGGTAATCATTAGGTGTGTACAGGTTTCTGTGTTGGCTAAAAAGTTAGATACTTGGGGCCTCATGCAGAGAGCATCGTTATTTCAAAACTCGCCATTTTTTGTTCAATTTCGCGCAGAAAACGGCAGAAAATGGCGAGTAACGAAAAACGTGCCAATTTTTTTTTCCTATGTCTAAAACTCGCCTCGCGGCTGCCGAGAACCTCCATCTCGCCATTTTTAAAACTCTCCGAATGCAGAGAGGTGCGAACGGCATGTAGCGGCTGTTCGCGCCAAGAAAATGGCGCGATTTTCGCATTTTTGCCGCGCCAGGAAAAGATGGCAAGATGGCGCTCGCCACCTATAGTAAAGGGGAAAAAAAGGCGCAAATTTGTTTTTACACGTTTCTGAAGCGCGCATCTTTCCCATTTAAACTCGCCACACGCATCCATGTTAAACATAGCAGAATTCGCACTTTTCTGCATATGGAGAATAAAACTCTCCAAAAAAGCTACTTTTTATGAAATTCGCCAATTTTAAAATTCTATGCTCTCTGCATGAGGCCCTTGATCACATGTATATAGACACCAGATGTAAATTTAGATATGAATTGAATAGATCAAATAGTAAAAAATATATACTAGTAGAAAAATATATGATGCGTGATAATTCTAAATTGTATATTGATAAACAATCAAGAATTGACATGTTGTAAAGCATCTGAGCACTTGACCAACTCATTATTAAACGTTTCTATTATACATAGTAATCAATCTACCAGTCACAGAAAACTAATAACAATTAGAGTAAAAAATCATGAGATTCTCTGTGAAGATTCTCAAGATTTAAATAAATACTTTACTTTATAAGAAAAATGCATTTCAAATGACCTACAAATTAGGTGGGAAATCACTACACTTGAGAATTACCAATTAACCAAACGAATCCCTAGAGGGTTAAGAATGACCAAAGCACCCACGTTTGGATTTGTAGACAGAGATTTTGAAAAGCAGTGAAGTCTTATACTAGATGACTGCTCTTTCAAGCTCATTGATCTTATCATACAGCATAGACAGAAAGAGAAAAATAGCTAAACAACTAGTAGAAGAGTTACAGATTAAGTTAGAAGAATTTACACATATTCACGAATTCAATGAATATGATGATAAATTAGCAATCAATATCAAAAAGTTTGAAAAAACATTATGCAAGTCAAAGAGAATAAATATGACAGAGATAGGCGTGACTACGAACGTGGTCAGGTATACATCTGGCATAAACCACAGCAAGCAAAAAAATTCTTACAATAAAAATACAAAAGAGACACTCAAAAAGGCAATAAACCATCCAAATCCATCTTAAAAAAAACAAAACAAGTCTAAACACACTGATAAAAGAAACACAGATTCAGAAATAACAGACAGTGAATATATCACACATGGTGTCTCTCTCTCGCCCCCGGGACATACAGACCTGCCGCCCACCCGAGGGTTAAACCTTCGTCGGGACGCGCGGAGGCTCAGATTGGGGCTTTGGCTTGGCTGTGCACTGGGCTTGCCTTCATCCCGGTCAGCGGGTCTGTCGGGGCCCACCCCTCTTCGAGGAGGACTGCCACCTTACTCGGGGCTGTCCTACTCTGTGCGTTCCAGCCGAGTCCAAGATGGCTGCCGCCGGTTGGAATTAAAGGCACAGCTAATTTAAAAAAAAAAAAAACGTTTTTTTTTTTTTAAAACACTGACCCGCAGTGCAAACAATGGAACCAAGGGTAAACATCCCTTCGGTGGTGCCCGGAGATCCCCCGCTGTGGTCCATCGTAGCCACGAGGTAAGACAGGCACCGGGCAGCCGCCCACATTTAAAAGGGGCCTGACACCAATAATAAAAACAATAAAAATAAAACATTTTAATTTAAAAAACAAGACAACATGGTGGCTGAAGACCCCATAGAAATTAAAGGGTGACTGAGTGGGTGGGGAGAGGAAGACTGTTGGCACCAGACATCCAGAAAGGACCTCCCACCCCCACAAAAATGGGGAAAGAAAGGGGGGAAAAAAACCCCAATAAATAAAAACGAATCGGATTTTGCCTGGGCGAGCTGCTAAGTTGGTTGGATCTGCCTCTCCCCCCAGGCGGTACACATAACCAAATCTTACCTGCAAGAAAAGACAAAGTGGGAACATGTAATACAAAGACTGTTTTTGACTTAATTCCATTCCACTAAAAATCCAAATGGGGGGCGCGTGCATGACGTGCAGCAAGATGGCCACCTAATCCTGTAGCTCCGCCCCAGGACTCCACATATTATTACTACTCAACGATATACGGGCAACTCTCCATCCTGAATCTCACCTGCAAGCAATCTCACCTCCAATAATGCCGCGCAACTCCACGGCCAAGATCTTACCTTCCAAGACAGCGCATCCGACTTCTTCCATCGACAACGTGGACAGTCTCAAACAGCACAAAAAGGCGCTGGAGTACAGGGCGAGTGGGAATCAGAAACTGATGAGATCCCTGCTCCTTTACACTCCAAACAAGATATAGACGAACTCTATGTGAAACCAAAATCAGCATTTGAGCTAGAAATCCAGAAGGCAGTTAAGGAGCTCCGCGGAGATCTAGCCCACGTGGAGGAGCGTACCACAGAACTGGAGGCCAGGGTCACAGAGTTCGGGGAAGTTCAGGACTCTCTGGTGCTGGACGTGGCCACTTTGTAGATCCAGATGTAGGACCAGGACAACCGCTCTCGGAGGAATAATATCAGAGTCCGAGGTATACCGGAGGAGGAAGATGATCTCAATGACTTTCTGATACAAGTATTTACCATGCTGTGTGCAGAGTTAACCGACTCCCAAATGCTATTGGACAGAGCACACAGAGCCCCAAGACCTAGAGCCCCTAATCAAGACAAACCAAGGGATGGTATCCTGAGCATCCATTATTACCGCACAAAGGAATCGATCATGGCGGCGGCAAGAAACCGTGAGGTTATTGAAAGTGACTCCATAAAGGTACAGTTGTTCCCAGATCTGGCGGCAATTACACTGCAGAAACACAAAAATTTAAAGTCTGTCACAGAAATTCTACGCAATGCTGGAATCAGATACCGGTGGGGTTTCCCCTTCCACCTCATGGTGCTCAAGGGAGGCACCCAAGTCTCAATCAAAGATCCCGGAGAAGCTCCCAACTTTTTGGCGAAATTGGGGCTCCAGATGCAGCCCATGGAAACGCAAAGAGAGGGATCAACCTCGAAAAGAGACCAGCTGAAATGGGTCAAGGTGGGATCCCAGAAAGAAAGGCACACAGCACCCAGCGGAGGGACCAACTTGGAGTCTGGCCGAAAGACTTTATTGCCACAAGAGGATCTTCTCTCCCCCATAAGGTGAAAATAAAAGGAAAAAGAAAACCATAAGATAAGTGGAACTATACATGGACTGCTAGTATAATGGATAAAGGGCAATACATAACCAAACTTCTGAGCTGGTTCTATGCAAAGCACCCTGGGTCTCATTGAGTCAAGTTTGGAGGGTGGTCGGGGCGCGCAGGCTTGGCGGGTGGGGGGGTTTGGTTCGGCTTGGGGGCCGTTGTTTCGGGTGCGACGCACTCTCTGTCGTGGTTGGGGCCCTTGCCCTGGTGGGGAGTGTGTTGCGCTTGGGGCGTTGGTTTCTGGGCTGGATTGGATCTCTCATTTGCTGGGTCCGAGGGCCTGGATCATCCTTTATTCTTGAGCAAACCTTTGGGGTTTACAGGACAATCCCAGAAACCATGAGCACTGGTTGTTGACTTAAATTGTTTGGAAGTGAGATGTGTGCCAGATAAACCCCTTTGGATTAATTCTCACTGAATCGAGAACATGAACAGATTGGGGTAGTACTGTACTATAAGATGTTGCCAATGTAGGCCAGAATGACATAGATTGCTTTTACGCTCTTGTAACCATGTAAACGAGTAGTGGGCCAAACCACACAAATAATAAAATATGGGTTCTTTTACTAAATATGGGGGGAGGAAGCTGGAGTAACAGGAGTAATGAAGGTTGCCAAATGTTTAGGAAATGAGTTCCTGGGGCTGCGGATGGGCGGCCGTAGGTGTTACAGCACGGGCGTTTGACCCGAGTTATTGTTTGACACATGCCAAAAAGTTGGCACAGGATGAGTCCTGACTGTTTGGGCCACCCAGTGAGCCCAATTTTTTCCCCCTTTAATGTGTTAGTTATGTACAGTTATTATTGTTTTCTCTTTCCCTATGTGTTTCCCTTCACCTTCAAACACAGTATGTTGACAACAAAATGTTCTTGAGGACATGTATTTCCCAGTTCCTGCATCAGTTAGACATGGGGGGCGCCAACTTTTTTCTCTGCGCCCTCCCATCGGATGTCCTCCTCTCCGCGCCTCCCCCTTATCTTGATTCCTAGCGTCTGGATGTCACGTTGCCATGGCGACGCATCTCCAGATGCCGTCTGAATCAATGTAAGTAGGCTTACAGAGGCCATGCAGCTCCCCCGGCACTTAATTTAAGTGTCTTTGGGAAGAGCGCGGGGCCTCTGTAAACTCTGCGCCCCCCGCCGGTAATCTCGCGCCCCCCCCGCGGGGGTCGTGCCCCCACTTTGCGCACCGCTGAGTTACACTCAAGGTACCAGAAAGGAATAAGCTATTAGCTCTCAAACCACCATAGTGATGCGTACCCTTAAAATACTATCCCATTATGTTAAAGGGCTCAACAGCCAGGCTAAACGCCAGATGGCCTTCTCGAATTATAAGACAGAACTTACAGATGTTATCTTTTTGCAGGAGACTCACTTTCCCAGGCAACACCAACCCACCTTTTTACATAAACAATTCTCCTAGGTATTTTACTCATCGGCGGTAGTTAAAAAGAGTGGTGTGGCCATAGCTTTCAATAACAACACCCCTTTTCAATTAGAACTCAAGAAAACCGATAAAGAAGGGCGATTTATTCTTTTGACTGGACGGATAGGGGGGTCTGAGGTCATGGTGGTCAACATTTATGCCCCAAACTCAGCAAGGGTCCCATACTTCCCAAAAATTATAGACCTAATTCAGGAATTTAGAAAAGGGCCTCTGATTGTGGCAGGCGACTTCAACGTAGTTCGATCCCCTAAAATGGATAGATCTGGCGCTCCCGAGCAGAAAGCAGGTTCACCCTGGCTCGCAGGAGTCAAGATTATTGTCTAAACTATTAGTGGAATCACAGACTGTAGATATATGGAGGTCCCTTCACCCTATCGAGATTACACGTACTATTCAACCCCCCATAGATCATACTCAAGGATTGACATGATCCTAGCGAGACTGGTGGAGAAAATTCCTAAAGCAAACATACATCCTACTACATGGTCAGACCATGCGTTAATAGATATCACAATTCTAAACTTAACTGCTCTGTTAGGGTGGCTGGCCAATGATGACTCAATGAGTCTCTTCTTAGTGTCCCTGATGTGGTTATTCCCCTAAATGAGGACATCAAATTTTATTTTGAAAACAACTATTCCCCTGAGGTCCCGGTTTCCACGGTTTGGGAGGCTCACAAAGCCGTCATAAGAGGAGCACTTATGAGAGTAGCCTCGTATAGGAACAAAAAAATAGGATAAAAAAACAAAAACAAAAAAAACAGGCGTTAACCCTAGAATTAGAAACACTAGAAAAGAGTCACAAATCTAGTCAATCGGCCGAGATACTGGCAAAAATAATCAGAACCAGAGGTGAATTAAACCTTTGCTTGGCATATAAAACAGAGCAAGCCATGAGATGGACGTCTCAGAAATACTACGAGAGGGGGAACAAGGCCCACACCATGCTAGCCAGGAAGCTAAGAGGCACGGGTAGCCTGGGAGGAGTCCGGGCTATAAAACTAAAGAATGGGGTCTTGTCGCATGATCCTGCCAAAATAGTAGAAGAATTCAGAAAAGGTTACCAAGATCTGTATGGTAAGACTAATACGGTCTCGCACCCAACCCCCAAAACCAATCTCTCCAATTTCCTACAGTCAATTTCCTTACCACACTAACACCACAACAGGCATTGAAACTTAACCAAAGAATATCATGTGAGGAAGTAGTGTCGGCAATTAAAGGCCTTAAAAACCTTAAATCTCCTGGGCCGGATGTTTTTTCCGATACATACTACAAAAAGTTCGCTAAAACTATCGCCCCACATCTTACCACCCCATTTAATAAATTTATGGAGGGCGAGCCCATTCCCAACACTATGTCTACAGCCAATATAGTGGTGATACCCAAAAAAGGAATGGACCCTTCAGACTGTTCGAGCTACCGCCCTATCTCCCTAATAAACACTGACTTGAAGTTATTTGCCAAGATACTGACCAACCGGTTAAATGAGTACATGCCACACCTAGTGCACCATGACCACGTGAGTTTTGTTCCTTCCAGACAAGCCACAGACAACGTACGCCGTATAGTAGATCTGACTCACTCAGCAAACGTGGGAGGTACCCCTTCTCTGCCTATCTCTAGATGCCGAAAAGGCCTTTGATAGACTTGACTGGAATTTCTTGTTCTCTGTGCTAAAATATATGGGTTTTACAGGTCAATTCCTACAAGCGTTCAGGGGTCTCTACCAACACCCTTCAGCTAGAGTTAGATGCGCCGGCCATGTCTCCGATAAAATCAAAATATCTAATGGCATTAGACACGGCTGTCCCTTATCCTCTCTACTACTGTTTGCACTCTCAATAGAGCCTCGGGCAGCCACTATTAGACTAAATCCCAACATCTCAGGGATAACCATTGGTAAAGTTAATTATAAAATGTCTCTATTTGTGGACTGTGTTTTTGACCCTCACACGCCCCTTAATATCCCTCCCAAACCTCTAACAGTCTCTTGATGACTTTGAAAACAGATCAGGCTTTAAAATTAATCATACCAAATCCCTGGCATTGGCGGTGAACGTGCCCAGCGACACCGTCAAGCTTCTCAAACTTAACTTTGATTTCTCATGGCAAACGCATTATATTCCCTAACTCGGAATTAAGGTAACAAAATGATATGAAACCATACACAAATTTAATTATCTAAAACTAATAAAAAATCTGAAGAAAGATTTGGAATACTGGAGCAAATACAATATCTCATGGATTGGAAAAATAATATATATTAAAATGAATATCCTTCCACGCATATTGTATTTTTTCCGCACTCTCCTCATTATGATACCACTTAAAGATCTTGTGGAGCTCCAATCCTGCATTACCAAGTTTGTTTGGAACAAGAAACTCCCAAGAGTCAAGAGAGACGTGCTATATAGGCCCAGGGTGTTTGGGGGGTTTTCCCTCCCAATCTTCTGAAATACTATCAGGCCTCCCAGCTAAGTCAGCTGCTACGATGGAACTCGGATCTGCAATCTAGAGGATGGGTAGATAGAGAACGCTGAGTCCAAACCAGCGGACATCAAAACCCTTATATGGCTAACCAAATCCAATACGCCAGTAAACACTCTATCCCACCCAGTGATCAGACATTCCCTAACACTTTGGGACAGTCTGAAATATAAATTCAAACTCACAACAGTGAGTTCCCCTATGATCCCGCTCTTCGGCAACCCAGACTTTGACCTAGTTAGAGCGACAGGTGCATTCCAAGCCTGGAGGGCTGCTGGCATTGTCACTGTAGGATATCTGTTTTCTTTTTGTAGGCTTATCCCGTTCCCAGATTTAGAACAAAAAAAAAAAAACCTGGCCCCCTCCGACATATTTCGCTACCTGCAGGTAAAACATTTCATCACACAATATTACAGGGCCAGGGAGTCCCCTGCCTTCACTTATTTTTTGAAACGCTTTATAGACACCGAGCTCTGGAGAAAGGTATATCTGCTGTGTACCATATTCTAACTAGCTCCGATGCAGGTGGAAATGTCTCTGTTTGCTGAAATGGGAGTAAGAACTAGGAGGTCCTCAAAGTCGAAGACTGGGCAAGATATATGGGAAGCTGCCGCAAAAAGCTCGATATTTACTGTGGTAAAAGAGAACTCCTACAAGTTATTGTATCGCTGGTACATGACACCGGCTAGGCTCCACACGATATTCAACTCACTCGCCGTCCTGTTTTAGAGGATGCGGACAAAACGGTTCGATGTAACATATTTGGTGGAGATGGAGATGCCCAAAACTAGTCCCCCTATGGAAGCTTGTCTTCCAACTAATCAATAAACTGTTAAACGTTAAGTTGAGACCCAATCCATGGTAGCCCTCCTGGGAAGGCTAATTCCAGATATACCGTGAGCCTTAGTAAAGTTGATCACCAATATCATGTCAGCCACGAGATGCTGTATTGCGGCGTCCTGGAAAAAACAGGAGGCTCCCTCTCTGACCATGGTTAAACGTAGGATATGGCATATCTCTGTTATGGAGAAACTCACTGCATTCCTGAGAGAGCTGCCATAAGTTTTCCCAAGTCTGGGATCCCTGGTTTGCGGGAGAAGGGGGACAAGGGGACAATAGAGTTATCCTTTATATAGAGAGGAACAACCAATCCCTCCGAAGTCGAGCGCACAAAGCCTGAAACAATGAGCATTTCCTTTGGAACATGGGTACTGGAGAACAGACAAGTTAAAAACATAAGGAGTTTCTTCCCCCCTCCCCCCCCCCCTTCATTCCCTTCCCCCTATGTATTTGTCTGGTTTGGTTATTCTTTAAAATGTGTTAGTGGTACAGCTCAACCCCGTTATAGCGCGATCCGCTTATAACGTGGTTTGAGCGTGGACCCCGAAATTAAAAAAAATTTTTTTTTTGCACACACCGCACACAGCCACACCCCCCCTATCTCTGGTGTCAGCTGCTGGGGCATCGTGGGGCTGCCTGCGAGGATCGGGGCTGGGGGGGATTGGTACCGTGCTGGGGTGCTGCTGGCTGGGGGGGATACACACACAGTCACTGACACACACAGTCACTGACACACACACACACAGTCACTGACACACACACACACAGTCACTGACACACACACACAACACACACAGTCACTGACACACACACACAGTCACTGACACACACACAGTCACTGATACACAGTCATTGATACACACACACACACACACACACACACACACAGTGGAGAGCAGAGGCAGCGACGGGTGTGAGTGACTGGAGGGGGGGGAGGGAGGAAAGGCAAGCGATCCGTGCAGGCAGCTCCCTGCCTTCCCCTGCACCCACCTCCTGCAAGCGGCAGGGACTGCTCACCACCACTGCTCGCCAGGACAGACAAATGTACAACCCCCCTCCCCCCGGGCACCCCCGCTACCACTTCCAATCACCCCTGGCTGGGATCCGGGGCAGAAAGGGATGGGGGGGGGGGGGACGACGACACCACGCAGCAGAGGAGCCAGGAGCGGGAAGACAGACACACACACACTCACCGTGTACTCTGTACAAAGCGGAAGCCCCGCTCCCGGCATACTCTGACCTGCAGCCGATTGGCCGGCCCGGCCGGCATTAAGGAGGGATGGTGGGGAGGGATAATCAGAGGGATGGTGGGAGGGATAATCGCGGCGCCCCTCTAGGCAAGCCACGGCGCACAGATTGGGAACCACTGGTATACATGTTTATACCAAATATGTAAAACATAGGAAGGATGTTGATCCAGGGAAAAATCTGATTGCAATTATTGAAGCCCCCACCCACTAAGTAATGAAAGACTTTACTCTAAAAGTAGAGATTGCAAAAAAAGAAAACGAAATGGAGAATATAGGTGAAGAGAAAACTGTACTCACCATATAAGTGCGCCTGTGCTTGGCACCAGTGAAATGTTGTATAATGGAAATTAGATCAGAGGCAACATCACAGATTATGCACTTGTAAACCTGTCGCAGACTTCCTGGTTTAATAAATTGCACTGCGTATTGTAAACCTACAAAACAGAAATATTTGTAAAAAGATGCAGTCATTTACGATTACATTTGCCGCTCACCTTTAAAATACTTCACAAGGGACCATTTAATCTGTACATTTTAGCTTCCTTTTGTTGTGTCCAGATATGGCTACGTACCAAATTAAAAAGGCGGGGAAAAAAAGATAGCCTTCAGTGCAGTAAGGGCAAGCAAAGCATTGCTGACTAGGCCTGGCAATGGAGTTAAATAAATGGCACCTTGATGTGGTTAGGCACAACAGTAAAGACAGTATCAATGCAACAATCCAATTGCTACAAAATGCCAAGTATTTCTAATAGAACATGTGCTGAAAAAACATTTAAAAACCGGCACACCAAAACATGAGCTCAAAATGTATTAAAAGGAATCAAAGCATAACCGTGACATCAATGTACCAAAAACCAGACGGTCCCATCCACTCATCTTGTTTTTATGCCAAGGCCACTCTATTTTAAGCTGCTCTATTTCAATCTGAAACTCACCTAGTCCTTTTATCCCCATGTACCCAATTTTCCAACTAACTGTCCAAGAAATGTCTGTGAACAGTCTATATTGAGGCAGCTCTGACGATGGCAATCTTCTACACACTGGATAATGTACAATATCCCATGTAGTGCAATTTGTTTTCTTTATAGAAATAAAATACTACGTTGCAAGAAGAAAAAAAAATTATATTTATATTTTTTAGTCGCACCACATAAAAATAATCAAGAACACTACCAACCTACTTGGCAGCGCTCAGCCACAGGCTTATTTCATTTAAAAAGAAAAAGTTCCTTATATTTTAGTTCTTGTAATGTGCCTGATAAAATGTTCTGTCTACTTACCGATGAGGGGTTCATCTCTTTCAGGATCATTAAAATAATCTTGCAGGCCAGTAATAGACAATGAAGTTTTCGGTTTTGCCCCTAAAACAATAGTGTTTTTTTTTAAAAGCAATTATTAAATATTTAAGCGTAAGTTATCATATATATATATATAAAAAACAACAACAAAAAACACAACAACAACAACAGCACCAATATTAATTTCATATTTTCGAGCTGACTTGCATGTCATGGATTACTACAGCTATAGGGGTGATAGGGGCATATTATAGTTCAGTGTTGCCCAACAATTTTTACATTGTGGGAGCTTGTGGGGACGACGACAACTACACGCTTAGAAAGGCCCCAAACAACTATACCGTGTGTGCAGACAGCATGGATGGCATAGCTATCAATCACTGCATGAGCTTTCAAAGTCACACCCCACAATGCTTTGCTGCAGTGAATGTAAAGCTCCTGCTGTAATTGACGGCTATACCACCCGTGCCAAGGTGCAGTTTGGGGCCTTACCAAGTGAACAGTCCCCACACGGGCTCAGGAACCCACTACACTGCCTGGGATTCGCCATTACATATTTATTTTCACAAACCCCTTGAAGACACCACCTGAACTCCCTGCTGGGAATCACCGATATAGTTGATATCTATAGGGATTGTGTGCGGCATTGCAGGCACATTTATTATCGAAAACTGGACCGGTTTAACATTAGTAAAACACTGTGCTTAGCTATTAAATTACAAATCATATCACAAGCAGTTCAGGTATTAACTAGTGTTATAGGGATGTCATCAGCACACAATTTTTAAATAAGTAGTTCCAAACCTTTTTTATACGGCGACCCCTGTATTTCTTTTGTGCCAATCCCAAGAGCTAAGATCTAGACCCATGTTTATTAACCTTTTTTGGTTAAGGAACCATAGAATTATATTGTGAAATTCTGAGTAACCCCCAACCCTCTCTAATAGCGTATCGGAGACGAGATAGATTGTTAATTCTACAGTATTTTGTACTACTTTCAAATGACCTGAAAATGACATGGAACCCTTTATGGATGCCCGGAGAATCCAAGGAACCCGTTGAAAAATACTGGCCTAGACTAATGTTTCTAGATTTCTGCTGCTTCTTTCTTAATTACGTTTAAACTCAATTGCAGTAATCCTAGTTTCTATTTCATGAGGGGGAAGGGGGTGGAGTTGTATTTTGTATAGCATTCTAAATTGTTTCTTGAGTTATACATTTCTTGAGTTATACATTTCAGTGATGCACTTGTCTAACTTAGGGACTTGGGACACCGTGATTAAGAACACCGTTTCAGAAATTAAGATCCCAGAAGGGTTATTCCATCAGAGGACGGCTGAACTCGGCTTATGAAATTATTTCTGTTTTAAAGATGTTACACATTGGACCAAATTGAACTAATGTTTTAATTTATTCTTTAGCTTAAAACAAGGTTAATTGATACTGGATCAAAAATAAAAAAACAGACACGTACAGCATAAGTGATTTTGTAAATTGTAATCTGAAGTTTACAGTTCACACTTATCTGTTTTACCTCTCCATTATTATGGTCGTCTTTCTTACAACAGGCTCTCGGACATGCGTCCATACATTGGAACACCTAAATCACTTGAGAGCAGCAAAGCAGACTGACAATCACCCACACACTTACTCATTTAGAGTCTCTTATAACTGACAACATATGAAATCTTTCAAACACCGATTACCGACCTTAGTTCACTCTATTCTTCGTAGAACTGCACCTTTTATTAACACATTACAAAGGATTGCACATGTACAGACTGGAAATCCCCAACAACGTTTCCAAAATGTTTATGTTTTTCTACCAACAAAAATTCCTTGAAGTTTTTTTTCCTTTGGAACAATGTGCAGAATTCAGGCACACAAGGTCTATTGCTTATGTTAGTCTACGGACGAACAATAAAAAAAAGAAGTTGGGGCTTGTGTAAAAGTGGTACATGAAAAATTACACCAAGGGGTTTGTTCCAATTTTTGTCCAATGGACTCCAGATTTCAGTTTGGGAAGTGTGAGAGAGAGGCGTTACATGAAGCACAGATTACAAGGATATGTGCGGTGCTGTGCATTACCCTTTCTTTCTGCATTAAACAAACTGTGCCAGGCCCGGTTTAAAAATCTGTTCCACGTGTAAGAACCTTGAGCAACCAGCTTGTTACATATGACCACTTCACGCGCAAAATGGCGCAGTGCGTCAAAACAAATGTTCCTTTGTGTTGATACATACTGTAGACCTCTAATGCTGGGGCCATGGTACTGCAGACCGTGCGGAGGCGTCCAAACGCTGAGCGAACAGACTGCCTTAAGGCAGTGTTCGCGTCCATGCGGCGGGTGCGTCCGCGCAAAAGCAGGAGGGGGCGCGCGTTGCAGATAAGTCACAGGTCACGTGAGCGGTTCGCCCAATGAGAGTGAACCAGCTCAGTGACGTCACTCGGAACGCCCCCCACGGCGCATCTAGCATGGCCAGGGATAGCACCCGCTTTCCCACAGCCTCCGCACGGGAGAAGGCACCATGGACTCAGCCTTAGTATTGAGGAACCCCGAGAGCGGCGTTATAAGTATATTTCCTGAACATGGTTCTGACAAATAATTGTACTATCACAGCTGCTGATTTAAGCCCATTTAGGCTGTAAAATTGATGTTACCATATTTTGTTGTCATATTAAGGAAAATATACATTTTTTTTTTAACAAAAACATTTGAAAGAATAACTGACATCTATCTTATATTGATTATATATAGGGATTCCAGATTTACGTTTTAACAGAAAAACACCACCAACTGCACTTTGGTTAAAACCAATAAACACTTGAATTAAAGCATCCTTTCTTATTAAATTCCACCTCTTGTGGCAGCCCCGTCCCCTGGAAGAAGGAGAAAAGAGAAAGAGACGGAAGAGAGAGAGAGAGACGGAGACGGAAGAGAGAGACGGAGACGGAAGAGAGAGAGAGACGGAAGAGAGAGACGGAAGAGAGAGAGAGAGACGGAAGAGAGAGAGAGAGGGCGCGAGAGAGAGAGAGGGCGCGAGAGAGAGAGAGGGCGCGAGAGAGAGAGAGGGCGCGAGAGAGAGAGAGGGCGCGAGAGAGAGAGAAAACGTGCGCTAGAGAGAGGGGTCGGGCCGCGCGATATAGAGGGGTCGGGCGCGGCGAGATTAGAGAGGGCGGAGCGCGCGGAGTAGAGAGGGGCGCGGGCGCTCAGAGAGGGCGGGCCGCGGGCCGAGAGAGGGCGGCGCGTGAGAGAAGAGGAGGGGAGGGCGCCGAGAGAGGCGCGAGGTAGGGCGAGAGAGAGGGATGGGCGCGAGAGAGAGGGGCGGGCGCGAGAGGAGAGAGGGCGCGCAGTGAAATAGGCGGGCGGAGAGAGAGAGGGCGGCGCGAGAGAGAGAGGGCGGCGGCGCGAGATGGAGAGGGGCGGGCGCGAGAGAGAGGGCGGTCGCAGATAGGGCTGGCGCGAGAGAAGAGAGGGGCGCAGAGATAGATAGGGCGCGAGAGAGAGGGCGCGAGAGAGAGGGCGCGAGAGAGGGCGCGAGAGGGAGGGCGCGAGAGGGAGGGCGCGAGAGAGAGGGCGCGAGAGAGAGGGCGCGAGAGAGAGGGCGCGAGAGAGAGGGCGCGAGAGAGAGGGCGCGAGAGAGAGGGCGCGAGAGAGAGGGCGCGAGAGAGGGCGCGAGAGGGAGGGCGCGAGAGGGAGGGCGCGAGAAAGAGGGCGCGAGAGAGAGGGCGCGAGAGAGGGAGAGGACGCGAGAGAGAGGGAGAGCGCGCGAGAGAGAGGGAGCGAGAGAGGGGGATATAGAGATACACACACAAAATATATATAATAAAAAATATATTATATATACATATAGTGACAAAATACCCTTTTTGCCTGAAGGGTTCTTGTCTGGGAACCTTAAACGCTATCTTTTAGGGTAAAGCACATTCACAGGACCATCCAGCTCTGGTTTAAGTGCTTGATTTTATTTATAACTCCAGCAGACAAAATCAAGACAAACAAAATAATCAAAATATATCCTAGCTCTTTCCGAGCATTAACTAGACAGCAATTCTCTAGATATCTTTGGGTGGCTTTCCCACTTACCAAACAATAACACACATATCATAGTGCCTGTCTGTAGCATCCAGCTCTCTTAGCTGGTATAAGGCTTGGTCCCTGCTGGCTGCTGCGGGGACAAGAGTCGCCCCTCAATGGGGCCGGGCCCGTTGCGAGGTTTCAGACACATTAAAATTGTGATTAGACCAAGCGACGGAGCGCTAGGCCACACCCCCCGGCAGTTCAGCCAATGAGGGCGAAC
This sequence comes from Ascaphus truei, assembly GCA_036426205.1. Classification (NCBI taxonomy): domain Eukaryota; kingdom Metazoa; phylum Chordata; class Amphibia; order Anura; family Ascaphidae; genus Ascaphus; species Ascaphus truei. The sequence continues at coordinate 89,658 of WSYH01000820.1, read as the reverse complement.
CTGCCGGGTGATGTCATGGCCGCGCCCCCTCATCACGCCCCCCTGTCTTTTCCCCTGCAGCTCACTGCAGACCGGGGAACTCGGCTGCATGCGAAGCCAGCCTCGCGTGCAGCGCAGGCAGAGCCATAGCCTTAGGGGAGAGAAGAACTGATCCAGCCTGGCCTTTTTACACTCTTTTAATCAAGGCCAGGTGATGTCTGCACCTGGCTTCATTTGCAAACCCTTCCCATGGTCTTTAACCCTTAGTAGGGATAGGTATATAAATAAACAAACAAACAAAAGATTCCCCCTTGAATGCACTCAGATCGATCAGTGAAGGTGATATGATTATTTAATTAAAAACCTTTTAGTCACAACATATAAGAAATATACTTGTATAGAGGGGCATGACAAAAAGCCAGGGGGCCTTTATAACAGTGACTATTTTTATAGTTGTGATTAAATTTAATTAAATAATCATATCACCTTCACTGATCGATCTGAGTGCATTCAAGGGGGAATCTTTTGTTTGTTTGTTTATTGAGCATAGTGAACGGTGTTGAATGATTATTTAATTAAAAACCTTAATCAACACATATAAAAAATAGTATTGTATAGAGCCCCTGGACTTTTTGTTCATGCCCCTCTATACAAGTACTATTTTTATATGGTGACTAAAAGGTTTTTAATAAATAATCATATCACCTCCATGATCGATCTGAGGTGCATTCAAGGGGGAATCTTTTGTGTTTTGTTTATTGTATAACCTATCCCACTAAGGGTTTAGACCAGGGAAGGGTTTGCAAATGAAGCCAGGTGCAGAAATCAATCGGCCTTGATTAAAAGAGTGTAAAAAGGCCAGGCGGATCAGTTCTTCTCTCCCTAAGGCTGGCTCTGGCTGCGGGCACGCGAGGCTGGCTTCGCATGAGCCAGTTCCCCGGTCTGCAGTTAGTGCAGGGAAAAGACAGGGGGGCGTGAGAGGGGTGTGCGGCCATGACATCAACGGCAGGTTCGCACAATGGCTGAACTGCCGGGGGTGTGGCTAGCGCGTCGTATGCGTGGTATATCACAATTTTAATGTGTCTGAACGCTCGCAACGGGCGGCCCCATTGAGGGGGTGTCACTTGTGCCCCGCAGCAGCACCAGCAGGGACCAAGCTTATACCAGCTAAGAGAGCTGGATGCTACAGACGGCACTATGACTATATGTGTATTGTTTGGTAGTGGTGGGGAAAAGCCACCAAAATATCTAGAGAAATGCTGTCTAGTAATGCTCGGAAGGCTAGTATATATTTGATTTTTGTTTGTCGTATTTTGGTTAGCTGGAGTTATAATAAAATAAGCACTAAACCAGAGCTGGATGGTCCGTGAATGTGCTTTACCCTAAAAGGATAGGTTTAAGGTTCCCAGACAAGAACCCTTCAGGCAAAAGGGTATGTTGTCACTATATGTACTATATAATTGTTATTATATATATTTTGGTGTGTATGTTATAACCCCTATCCGCTCCACTACCATCGCGAGATATAAATCTAGCTCGCGTGTAAATATAAATATATCGCGACACACTATACTAGCGAAATCTTTATCGAGCCATCCATCTGCGAGAAAGTACATTATCACGAGCCATCTCATAGAGAATAGTATCCGAGAAATATACTATCGAGAACATCATATGATAGAGCAATATATATACGAATAAATATGATATAGAGAACTCTCTCTCGAGCACATAGTATATAGAGAAATAACTTCGGCGTCACTTAACATATCGAGAAAATATTATATCGACGACATATCGATATATGAGACATATCCTCTCGACCTATCGCGCCTAAGCCGTATATATCGCGCATGTTATAATCCTCTCGTCGCAAGATCCTATCCTCTAGAGAAAGGCTCAAGTTCTCGGATATGAGAGCAATATACTCTATATAGCAAGGAAATATATATCTTAGAGAAATCTACTATATCGAGACACGCAAATATATATGTGAAAGAAATCTCGCTATAGGTGTATAGAAAAAATATATATCTAGAGGCAGAAATAATATATAGCGTAGAAAGAAATATATATAGAGAGGACAGAAATCTATATCTATAGAAAAAAGACAAATCTATAATAGAGGACTCAGAAATCTATCTATAAGCGCAGCAACTATAATAGAGAAAGAATTATCTAGCGAGCTCAGCACATAATATAGGAGAAAAGAAAGAGAAGGAGAAGCCCGCCCTATTTGCGAGCAACCGCAAAATCGAGATATAGCGCGAACGAACATAATATTATACAGAGAGACACCAATGCATCTCTCTCGCCTGAGAAAGACATATATTCAGAGAACTATCTCTCTACTCTGCCGACCTCTTCGTCTATCTCGGAGCCATCTATCTCTCTGCGAAATATTATATATATAGAGTCGACAGACCTCATATATATTGATTAGCAGACCTCTCCGTCTTTCTCTTTTCCGTCCTCTCTCTCCTATTCAGTTTCTATCTCCTCCTCTTCTCTTCCGTATCCGTATCTTTTCAGTACTCGTCTTCTCTCTCTCTAGTTCCGTTATTTCTCTTTTCGCATTCTGCCAGGGACGGGGCTGCTCACAAAGGTGGAGTTATAATAAGAAGAAAGGATGATTTAATTCAAAGTGATTGTTTAAAACACAAAGTGCAGGTGTGTGGTGCTTTTGCTGGTTTTAAAACGTACTCCCTGGAAATCCATATAATAAAAAATATAAGACAGAGTCAGTTATTCTTTAAAAGGTGTTGTAAAAAAAAAAAGGTATATCCTGAAGAGACAACAAATATATGGGAACCATGCAATTAAGCTAAAGGAGCTTTAAATAACGCGCGTGATAGTACAAATTACTTGTGACGAAAATGTTTTAAGGAAAGAGAATTATAACGAAGCTCTCGGGGTCTTCCTCAATAAGAAGGCTTGAGTTAAAAGGGGCCTTATACCGGGCCGGAGGAGTTTGCTGGGAAAGCGGAGGTGGGGTGTGAATACCTGGAAGCTGACTGCGCGTATGGGGGAGCGTCCGAGTGACGCACTGAGTGGTTCACTATCAGTGGGGCGAAAAGTAACTGCGCGACATGTGGAAGGATCGCATGAAATGTAGAGAAAACGAATGATTTTGAAGAGGAAGAAACGCGCGTTTGATGGACGCGAAAACTGATTAGGCAGAGCGCGCTCTAGAGTTCGATCTGAGTGCATTCAAGGGGGAATCTTTTGTTTGTTTGTTTATTATAATCCTAGTCCTCTTTTGCACCGGTATACGGTCTCAACTACTTGTTTATAATTTACTCATTGTACTTGAGCTGATGCGGGAGCTTCCCTCGTTCCTTTCCCCTTCCCTTCTTCCTCCCCTCCCGGATTATTAGGGATAGGTATAATTTGCAAATGCAGGGCTTCTCTCTCTCTCTCAGTTTACAGGGGTCTGGAATGTGAAAGGGAGTTAGGCAAAGAATAGTTTAATCAGTCTTGAATAAGGGAGTTTGTCAGAACAGAGATTGATACGAGTAGACATCTCACAAGGATGTATGGAGATAAAACTATAGGGAGACATTGTTCTACCATGAATGTCTAAGAGAGCAGCTAAAGGCGATAATATGTTATTTTACAGTCTATTAATTGTATAATCTGGTTGCTCGTGAGAAAGAGGCGACGTAAAGCTACCGTGCAGGGCTTACAAGAAGATATAAATGTTATGTCTGTGTATTGAACTCAGAACTACTAATATTTTCAACAGCTGACATCTCTTGTAGTGATGCCAACAAAGCCTGCAGTTCTCCGCTCATAACCGAGAATGCCTGTAAAGACTTGTATATGATGCAGATTACTTTTTGTCTCTGAATAAAATGGAACAAGAACCGATCCACTGAATTGTTGACTGAGGTAGAAATACCCATCTTCATATATAAAACTCTGACCTCATTATTGGCTGAATCTAGCTCATCAATACAACTAACGAAACCCTACGCTTTTTCTCCTATGATTGAGCTGAATATTTAAGTCAGGGATTCAGCTCCTCTGACACGGTTTCATACAGAGAACTTATCCAAGATCTCACGATTATCAATTACTCCAAGAGGCTAGAAACTGGGTATTGTTACTAAAGCTGAATAAGGATTTCTCTATATTGAACACCCGAGGATGTCAATATTCTTTCTATCACCTCCCGAAGGTGCATAAGTGTCTCAGGAATCCTCCTGGTATACCTATTATCTCCGGAATGGAGTTGATGATATCCAGCCTGTCTCAATATGTTGACTACTCTCTCCAACCTTGTGGTCAAACTCAGGTCCTATCTGAGGGACATGCTGCACACCAGGCGCCATCTTGGAAATTAAGTGGAAAGACTCCTATAGATGGGCATCTTGTGATGTTACATCATTATATACCTTTTTTATCATACAGTATTGAGTTTATTTTGAGATACTATAAAAACAATGAGGATAGGTATTTAGGGAACGGCCATGGGGACTAGGTTCGCCCCCAGTTATGCCACTCCACATTGGATTGTGGGAAGACACTTTATGCACACACCCCCTGCACCGCACATCACACCCCCCCTGCACCGCACATCACACCCCCCCTGCACCGCACATCACACCCGGGGGGGGGGGGGTGTTCGGCAGGTGAGGGGGAGCTAGGAGACTCACATGGTTGGTTACCTGTGATTGCCAGAGGAGGCAGCAGGCGGGCAGGAGCGAGTGAGGAGAGGGTGAAGTGCCCCATAGACACTCTAGTAGGGGCCGGTGCGACGGCTGGGGGTGATGGGGGGGCCCGACGGGACTGCGGTGGTAATTGGCAGGACGTCCGGCTTATCACTCCCCCCCCCTGCACCTCACATCCCTCTCCCCCCCTGCACCTCACATCACTGTGACGGGTAGGAGGGGGGTGTTCGGCATTTGATGGGGTGGTTTCGGCAGGTATGGGGGGAGGTGTTCGGCAGCTGAAGGAGGGGTGCTCGGCAGGTGAGGGGGTTACTCGGCGGCTCACAGGGTTGGTTACCTGTGAGTCCTAGCGGAGGCAGCAGGAGCGAGTGAGGAGAGGGTGAGGTGCCCCTGAGACACTGGAGTAGCGGCTCGGCGGGACGTGAAAGCGGCAATATGGGGACCCGACGGTACTGCGGAGGGGGGGGGGCCTGGGGCAGGTTTACTGAAAGCACTCACCCAAACAGCGTCATCGGCGCAGTCCTCACCTGGTGAAATTAACGTGCCGCTGCGCGTGTACAAAAATTAGCGTCTTAACTATAAAACTATTCCTGAGTTAAGTGTCTGGTTCGTTGTACTATAACTATTCTGTGTGGAAGTGTCTGGTTTAGTGTAACTAAACTAGTGCACAGTGGGGAAGCTAACTGCTTGTAGTAACTAACATTAGTCCTGTGTGGAGATAAATGTTTAGTGTAACTATAACTCGTCCGGTTGTGTAAGTACTGGTTAGTCGGTAACTATAACTAGTGCTGTGGCACTGCGTGCTTGTTAGGTAACTATAACTAGTGCTATGGGGGAAGTGTCTGGTTAGTGTAACTACTAAAGGGCTGTGGATAAGGTCTGGTTTTGAGTGTAAACTATAACTAGTGCTGTGGGGAAGTGTCTGGTTAGTGTAACTATAACTAGTGCTGTGGGGAAGTGTCTGGTTAGTGGACACATACTAGTGCGGTGTGGAAGTGTCCTGGTAGTGTAACATAACTAGTGCTTGATAGGTGGGTAGTGGCTGGTTAGTGTTCTTATAACTAGTGCTAGCTTGGGGAGTGTCTGGTTAGTGTAACTATAATTATGTCCTGTTGTACGTAACTGTGTCCGTGTAACTATACCTATGCTGGTGGGGAAGTGTTCTGGTTAGTGTAACTAGCGCTTAAACCATGTTTCTGCTGGGCCCTCCACAACTTCCTGTTAAACGTGTAATTAGAAGGAGGGTGGGGTGTGTAATCAGTGCCAGCACGTGCTAATTATAAGAACAGGATTTACCCGCTAATCGAAGATGTGTAACAAAGAGGAATGGAGTTATACACACACCTCTGGGACCATACAGAGCCTGGCAACCTACCTCTAGGACTGGTAACAGGGGAATCAGAGCCGGGCACCTCTAGGAACTGGGTACGGGCGTGACCGTGCCGGCCACCGGCTAGGACTGGTATAAAAAAACCAAACAGGGGGAACAGAGAGCCGGGCACCTCTGGACTGGTAGCAGGGGGATACCGAGCGGGCACCTCTGGGACTGGTACGGGGTCAGCGCCGTGCTCACCTCTTAGGGCACTAGGTACAGGTACCGTACGAGCTCTGATGCCAACTGAGCACTTCTAGGACTGGTAAAGGGGGATTACGGTGGCTGGCACCTCTAGGGCTGGGTATCAGGGGTACAACTGAGCCGGGCACCTCTAGGCTGTGCATTGGGGTATACCCTCTGGGTGGCCTGGGACTCCTCTAGGACTGGGGTAACAGGGGGATTCCAGAGCAGGGCGAACGCGAGAGAGTACAGAGAAGACCGAGCCTGCACCGCGAGACCGGTACAGGGGGAGACATACCGGGGCCCACCCGAGGACGGGGGTAACAGGGGGTGACCGTGGCCTGGCACCTCTAGGACTGGTACAGGGGGATACAGAGAGCCGGGCACCTCTAGGACGGGTAAAGGGGAACAAGGCCGGGCACCATCTGGACTGGTACAGGGGGATACAGAGCCGGGGCAACCTCTAGGACTGTCCAGGGGGGATACATAGCCAGGGCACCGGTCTAGTGATGTTACCGAGGGTACAGGAGCCGGGCCACCTCTAGACGGTACAGGGGAATCAGAGACCGGGCAACCTCGAGGGGCGAGATGTTTGGGTAGATGGGAGAAGGTGGGTTAGTGATGTGACAGCCTGTTAAGGGGGATGAGGAGGGGGCGAAACAGTTGCCTCCTTCCGCTAGTTGCGTCGTTGTTCGTCTAGTTCCTTACAGGTCGTACCACTTTCAGTTTTTAATTGTACTTACTTGAACAATTACGACGAGCCGCCGATCTAGGCTCTCAGTGTTTCCGTCTGGTTGGCCAGTAATTTTGATTTGAATGATGTTACCTCATACCCGGTCCTCCATACCTCTACCCTCCGTTACCCCTTTTGGTTTGTACCCACGTGCCGTCATTAATTTCTTTCCTTTTTTAAGTCCGGTACATAAAGACTCGCGCTAAACTGTGCGCATTACTCCTCTCCGTGTTGAATCGCGGGACAAGGGTGAAACCTGTTGGACGAGAGTATTCTTATCTCTTTGTAGGGTCCTTGAACTGTATAAAACACACAGGATACGCTTTTGTGAAGCAGAGTTCCTCGCTATTGATATTTCGGAGCTGGGAAGGTCGTACGGTAAACCGGTGCCTAGTTTGGGTGTAAAAGTGGATGCCCGTGAGAACAATGGTCTAGGGTGTATGTAACGGGGCTACTATTGAAAAAAGACAATTGACCCTTTTTACCCAGCCTTTGTCTTCCTTCCCCCGCTTTACCTCCCCCCTTCACTGTTCTCTCGTTCTCTTGTACTATTTCCTCCCTCATTTTTCCTTGCCTTTATTGAATCCTCGCGAGAGGGGACTGGCACAGGGGTGAGCTGTGCCGTCACACTCTAGGACTGTCACCGGGTGGGGGGGGGGGGCGGTGCCTGGCACCTCTAGGACTGGTACAGGGGGTGACGGTGGCTGGCACCTCTAGGACTGTACATTGGAGGTATCTCCTCTGTGAACGTCTTGCTGATGGTTTCTTACATCTTTGTCTCTCTCTCACACTCTCATACCCCCCGGGGCAGCTCTCTCACCGTCTGCCAAGCCTGTAATTACCCCGCTCCCTCTCCACCACAGGCACCTGGAAACGGACACACCCAGGCTGAGTGTGAGCTCTCCCCCCGCCTCGCACACTCTCCCCCCGCCTCGCACACTCTCCCTTTCTGTACCGTCTCTTTTAGTGTGTGTGTTATATATATTCAATAAGAATGTGTGTAATATATATATATACACACACACACACACACACTCATACATATATACACACACACACACTCACACACCCCGCACACTCTCCCTTCTGTGCTCCCTTTTTCTCACTGCACTTCCTCTCTCTTTCGTTATGTGTCCCTGACTAGTTGTACCTATATATTTCACATGAAAAACACTCAATGTGTGTAATATATATATATATTACGTAGTATTAGATCACATCCACAACACACTCTCCACCGCTACACTCTCCTCCCTCCCCCCCGCCTCGACACTCTCCCCCTCTCCACCTCTCTCCAGCGCCCCCCCCGCCTCAGCCCACTCTCTCCCCCTCCAATCTCACACTCTCCCTTTCTGTGCCGTCTCTTTTAGTGTGTGTTATATATATTCAATAAGAATGTGTGTAATATATATATATATATATATATATACACACACACACACACACTCTCGGTCTCCCCCCGCCTCCATCACTCGTCCCCCCCTCGCCACTTCTCCCCCTCCCCGCCCGCCTCGCACACTCTCCCTTTCTGTATCGTCTCTTTCTTGTGGGTGTTATATATATTCAGGATACGGCATGTGTGTAATATATATATATATACCATATAATAACACCAACACACCTACATATATATACACACACACACCACATACCCTACACACACGGGGAGGGACATGGTAAATATGTGCCGTTATTTACTTGTACATCTGACGCACAGACACCCCCACCCCCCCAGATGCGCACAGACAGACGCGCGCACACACATACGTCTCGCACAGCACTCAACGCACACAGGACATCGAAAGACTCGCCACAACATACACTGGCTCGCACACGACAACTCGCAATCACACAGAACATACTCTCGCACACAGACAGATAAACTTCTCGCACACAACCGTCTCTCACAAGAACGCTCACAGACCAGACGCTCGCTTACACACACATATAAACTGCTCTCACCACACATACAGACCACTCACTACACACACATACATACTCTCGCACACAGACATACCACTCTCTACACCATACAGACGCGCGCTACTACACATACAACATCGCGCACATACATCAGACAGACTCTGCGCACGACACAGACTACGCGCGCACACACAAACATACGCGCGCACCCACATCTCTGCTCACACACAGCAGTACGCTCGCACACACAGACAGACTCGCAGCACACCTCAACAACAATACTCCTATACACACACCGATACAGGACTCGCTCTACACGCACGGAATACCGGCTCACACACACAGACATACGCTCGCTCACGAAACCAAACCTCCGACTAGACCCTCACACACACATACAACTCTCTCACACACACGACAACTCGTCTCTACACACAGACAGACGCGCCGCCAACATCCAGACGCTCTCACACACAGACGACGCGTCTCACACACCAGACAGACTCGCTCACACATACAACGCCTACTGCGCACACACAGACAGAGCTCTCGCACAGACCATACAGACTCGCGCACCACAGACATACGCTCTCACACACTACATACGCGCTCACCCACACACAGACAGAAAACGCGCGCACACAGACTAATACTCGCGCACACACATACATACGTCTCACACACACATACAGACTCTCTCAACACCACACAGATCAGACTCGCTTCACACACACACAGACAAGACGCTTCGCACACACCATCATACAGACTCCTCTCAACTACACACCACGACAGACGGGCTCCACACACACACATACAGACTGCGCGCACACCACAGCACCGGCTCTCTCAACAGCATACAATACCGCGCACAACACACAGCTGCGCACTACACATACCTAACCTCTCACACACACATCCGAGCGCGCCGCTCCACAACAACGGGCACACAACCAACATCGTCACAACCACAGACATACGCCGCGACACACACACAGACAGGACCCTCGCGCGAAACACACACACAGACAACGGGACAACACTCGAACTGACCACACAAAAGAATCAAGGCCACACAACAGACAGGCGACGAAACAGTCGGACACACACAGTCCTCACAACATGACAACGCGCGCACACACACAGACAGACGCGCACACACACACCATGAGCCCATTACTTGCGCGGCAACGTACCAACACTAGTTTTCCTGGTAAAGGAACCAGGCGTGTGCGTCTGTGCGTATGTGGCGTGGCGTGTGCGGTGTCTCATGATACAAACCGCCAGACAAACAATGTAATGTATTTTATTTATTTTTATTTAAAAATAGTTTTACCAGGAAGGTGATACAGTGTTAGTTACCTCTCGTTTTCAAGTAGGTCCTGGGCACAGAGTAGTAGACAAAATAATAACATGGTTAACAGTAACAGTGTACATAAATGCAGGTTTATTACATTATATTACAAGATGCGTGCACAGTTACAGATACATATATTGAATAGGCGTGTGTTTCTGTAACGTTATACGAATATATCTTTAGGGGATGAAACAGTTACAGATAATATATATATAGGGGTATTGAAACAGTTACAGATATATATACATATAGGCGTATGTAACAGTTACTCAGATTACTATATTATGGGGTCTGTAACATTTACAGATAATATATATGGCGTATTGTGTACAGTTAAGAAAAATTATAATTATAGGAGCTATTGTAACATTACAGATCAATATATATATAGGCTTCTGTACAGTACACGATAATAGTATATTAATCGGGGCGTATGTATACTGTTACGATAATATATTTTAGGCGTCGGAATGTAACAGTTACAGATACATGATATTTAAACGGTGTAGGTAATCACGTTACAGATAAATATATATAAGGTATGTAAACAGTGACAGATAATATATTATAGTGTATGTAACAGTTAAGATAATAATTATTATAGGCGTGTAACAGTTTACAGGAAATATATTATAGCGTATGTAACAGTTACAATAATGATATAGTATAGGCGTAATGTAAACAAGTTACAGATAATCATATAGGTATTGGGCGTATGTAGCCTTCACATGATAATATAGTTATAGGCGTATATGTGTAACAGTTACAGATAATATATATATAGGCGTATTGTAACAGTTATCAGATAATATATATTATGAGTACTTACTGTAACGTTAACAGAGTAATGTAATATTGGGTTATGTGAACAGTTACACATAATATATATGATAGGCGTACGTAAACAGTTACGATAATATATTTATGAGCGTATGAAAAAGTTCCGATAATTATATAATTATGGGCGTATAGTAACAGTTACACATATTATATCTTATAGGCGTTTATCACAGTACAGATAACTATATATTATAGGGGATTGTACAGTATAGATTATATATATGATTATGACGTATGAAACGTTTAGCATAATATAATTATGGGCGTAGGTACAGCAGTACACATAATACTACTATTATGGGTATGTAACACGTTACAGATAATATCTATATGGGCGTATGTACCAGTTACACATAATAGATATATGATAGGCGTGGTAACGTACAAGATAATAAATAGTATTATGGGCGTTAGTGAAAACATGTTGCACCAGATTAAAAGTGTGAGACAGCCTTGATTTGAAAAGAACTTAGAATGGTGGTGGATGTGAGCAGTCTCTCGGTAGTTGTTCCAGTTTTGGGGGGTTGCCACCGGTAGGAGAAGGAGGAACGCCGGATACTTTGTTGAGTCCCTTGGGGACCATGAACATTCTTTTGGAGTCTGATTCTCAGGTGATAAGTGCTGCATGTGGTAGGGGTGAGGAGCTTGTTCAGGTAGCGGGTAGCTTGCGCCGAGAAGATTTGAAGGGCGAGACAGGAAAGGTGAAACTTGCGCCTAGATTCTTAGATGGACACAATCTAGTTCTTTGAGCTTTTCCAGGTATGTTGTTGTAGTTGCAGTGGAGAACAAAACAACAAAGTGAATTGTAGAGGGTGTACAAGTTTGCTAGAGTGTGCGGTTGAGTGAGACGAAGCCATTACTAGTATCCATGATTCAATAATTGGCAATTAGACATTCCTGCTGTGCACATACCGCGTTTCTGACCAAGACTTAGGCAGAGGATTTGTTCCTAGTAAAGTACCCTAGTTTGGCATAGGTCTTGTTGTCATGTATCAATGTGCATCCCGAATGTTAAGTGGGAGTCCAAACCATAAGCCCACGGTATTTAAAACTATGAGGTGGTGAGAGTCCCTCTCGTGTTATATTCCCTCATTCTCCCGTTCCTTCTTCGCCTTATTTCCTGCAGTTCAATCCTCTTCGGTTTCTTCTTTGTCTCCCTCCGCGTGGTTATGGCGGATGCCGTGGCGGTTGTGCCCGTTTCGGAACCTGGCGGGGTTTGGGGGGTCGGTCTGGCTTAATCAGGAGCTCAGTCACTGTGGAAGCTGTTACAAGGGATGCATAGACTTGATCCAAGGGGGGATACCGGTTACGTTACTTAGTGCTTTGTTCCGCAGTGTTAAGTTATTCATTTTGTTAATGGTTAAAGAAACCAGGTCTTTCTGGGAAAGGAAAAGAAATCCAGTTAGAGGTCACTCTGAAGCGTGAGAGGCCTTCCTAGTGTGTGTGCGAAGAAGGTAGAGAGCACGGCTATGGCTCCCGTTGTGTGCATACAGGATGTGTGTCCGCATAACATGTGTATTGAGCTTCCTTAAAAGCTGTGGGAGATCATTAATGACACCTGAGAAGAGTAGGGGCCCCCCAGAACAGAGCCTTGCGGGCAGCCCACAGGGTGATATCCAGGGGTTGGAGTTTTAAGCCTGAGATGGAGACAAATGTTGGGATTCTTCCTGATAGGTAGGACTGAAAACCAGTTTGAAAGCATGTTTCCCCTATTCCACGAGTCTGGAGTTTGTTAAGCGGATGACAGATGCAACTGTTTCAAAAGCCTTTGCAGATCTAGGAATCTGCACCATCACTGGGGACACCACACCACATACTATATCTATAACGAACTTGCACTGGGCACACTTACAAGTATCTATTACCTACTATATAGATAATATATATATAAAAAAGAGACAATGGGCCGAAACGTTAGTCAACTAATTCCCTGTTTTGCATTAGGTAGCACTGTCCCTTTTTTGCATTAGGAGCGCCTTGTCCCGTTTGTTGCATATTAGGACGACGCCTGTACCTTTTTCTGCCTATAGGAGCGCCTTCCCTTTTTTCCCATTTTCGTCTATCTTGGACTTATGCGCCTTCTCCTTTATTTTTTGATTTAGTTTGTGGCGTTGGCCGGTTTCTGATGATAGGATATATATAATATACTGAGTTAAGTATGGCTGAGTAAAAAAGGACAAAAACCTCACAGGAAAACACCTATGCAAATATAGCTGTATGTCTCATGCTGCATGTCTTAGGAGGTGGTGGTTTGGCAGACGCTGCTCTAGACATGCAGATGAGCTCATAAGTTTGCATATCTTTATATATATGTATATAGTATTAGTATTATATATATATTGTAGATATTATATAGACTATATCGCTATATATAATATAATATATATATATATATATTAAAAATAGTGCAGAATAAATTATATAGTGCAATAATGAGTTCTTCAGTATTGGACGATACTTTTTTGGCACTAAATTTAGTGTCATAGGAAAGCTTTCGAGAAGTTCTCCCTCCTCTCTTCTTCATTCAGTGCGATAACTGATTATACAAGGATTCAATGGCTAGATAGAGATAGATATAATAGATATATATAATTATAATCTATTATAGATCGAATCTATAGATATCTATCTCTATATGCCATTGAATCCTTTGTATTCAGTATGCCTGACCTGAAGAGAGTAGGATAACTCTCGAAGCGTGTAGTGTGTATATATAGATATATACAACACATACACACGGGGGGGGGGTTGGCTGGTGGTAGCTGGGTGGGACAAACCGGCGGTGATGGGGGAGGGTGGAGAGAGAGGAAAACAGGCCGCGGTGTGTCGCGTGTGGGGGCTGTGAGACTCGGCTGGGGTGATGGTAACCTGCGTCCGCGGACTGTTTTGGAGCGGTCGAGGGCGTGACCGTAGGCCCTCGCTTTTTGACGTCACCCCACCCCCCGCAGGCCAAATCGACGTCGAGATACAGCGCCGCCCCAAACAGCCAATCACCGCACCAAACAATTTTTCTGATATATATATATATATACAACTGTAATATTCCTGTATATTTCATTTGCATTCTTAGACAGTCTGGCAACCCGTCTTTCCCATTATCACCCAGCAACAGCACTCCACTCCAGCAAGGATTCTGGGAAATGACATGAAATGAGCACACAGTGCCACCTTTTATCTCATGCTCACATTACATGAGTAAACCTTAGTCAAGCATGCTGGCGTTAACACAGCTTTTAAGCAAGGACTTGGGAGATGCAAAGTCAGTTAACCCACTGACTTTGCATCTCCCAAGTCCTTGCTTAAAAGCTGTGTTTATAAAGCAGTAGCATGACTAAGGTTTGCTCATGGTTATGTTGAGCATGAATAAAAGGTGGCACTGTGTGCCCATTTGCATGTCATTTCCCAGAATCCTTGCTGCAGTGGAATTGCTGTTTGCTGGGTGATAATGGTGAAAGACAGGGTTGCAGACCTTTCAAGACATCAAATGAATATCACGAATATTTACAGTTGCTCTTATGCTTAATACTGGGAGGTTTTTAGTCACTTTTTTTACTAACCCACCATCAATCCCCCCCGCATGCAATGAATAGTCGTGGTGATTAACTATAATCCGTGCTTATGTAAGATCATATATAATATCTATATCTTATATATATATCTATATATATATATATCTACTTAATCATTACCTCTTCTATTTCTCTCTCTCTCTTCTCTATCGTCTCTCTCTCTCTCTCTATTATATCTCTCCTCTACTCTCTTCATCTCTCCTTCTCTTATTTCGTTTACTCTTTTTACTCTTTGGATTTTCTCTTTCATATATCTCTTTTCTTCTCTATATTACTATATTCTTATCTTTCCTCTCCTTACGTCTTAGTTGGGCTTTTAATATCTATTGTTGTTTTTATATGTATTTGGGGCTTATATATTATTTGAGGCTTTTTATATGTATTGTGGCTTTTTATATGTATTTGTTTTTTAAATATATTTATTGGGGGGCCTATTTATTTTGTTGGGGCTTTAAATATGTATTTGGTTTTTCTATATATACTTGGGTGGCTTTTTTATATGTATTTTTTTTTTAAATATTATTTTATATATGTATTGGTGGGCTTTTTAGTGTATTTTGGTTTTTTCTATGTATAGTTTTAAATTTTGTTTTTTTATGGATTTAGTTTTTTAATTATGTATTTGAGGCTTTGTTTATTTGTATTTGTTATACCATATTTGGGGGCTTTTTATATGTTTGTAGTTTTTTTAATATGTATTTTTTTATATGCATTGTTTGGTGTTACGAGTATTGGGTCTTTTATTGTAATAGAGAAAACCCATGCCCCTTTTTTATATTTTGTTAAAGTATAATGACATATAAGTAATGCTCGCGTTAACACAGCTTGTAAGGCACAGCTGGGAATCAGATGCAAAGCCAGAGAAACCATTCACAGACTGTTTCAACCTTAATGGTTATTCAGTGTGATGTTGGTTGTACGGGGCTTTGCATTTCAAGACTGTAGTGTTTTACCATCACTTTTAAGTTCAGATCAAAAGGTGACACATTGGTTGTGCTCATTTGCGATTTCCATTTTCCCATAAAGTCCCTTGCTGTGCAGTGTGAAGCACTGTTATGCTGGGGATAATGGTGAAAGGCAGGGTTGCAGAACCTGCCGAAGACATGTGAATATCTCACAAGTGATCTTTTTCATTTGATATAGATTTTATATGTATTGTTTTTTGTTTAAATATTTATTTGTTTTTTTATATGTATTGGGGGCTTTTGATAAAAAAAACCATATATATGTATTTGTTTTGTTATATATATTTGTGGGCCTGTTATATGTATTTTAATACTGATTTTATGGTTTTTAATAGTCTTTTTTATATGTCTTTTTTTTACTATATATTTTGGGCTTTTTTATGTTATTTAGGTATTGTTTTAAATGTATTGGGGCTTTTAAAATGTATTTTTTTATATGTATTGTTTTTTTTAATATGTATTTGGAGCTTTTTATATGTATGGTTATACGTATTTGGCTTTTTATACTTTTTTTATATGTATTTGTGTGTTTTTTTTTTAATATGTATTTGGGGCTTTTTATATGTTTGTTGGGGTGTGTTTTATATGGATTTTGTTGTTTTTTAGTTTTTTTTTTATATAGGCTATTGGGTGGGTTTTATAGCATTGGGTTTTTTTTACATAGGAATTTTAAATGTTATATGTATTTTTTTATCTATTGTATTGGCCTTTTTTTGATGTATTGGTTTTTTTTAAAATGGTATCTGTTTTATCTGTTCTGTTGTTTTATTTGTTTGGGGCGGTGTTTTTTTTTGTGTCTATATCTTGGCTGTTTTGTTCTATCTTCGGGGAAGGTTTTTTTTAATTGGGATGGGGCTTTTTGGTATATATTTTTTGAGGGGGGAGTGTGTGAGGGGGAAGAATATCACTGAGTTGGAGTTGGAGCTGAGATTGGGTAATGGACATAAGGGGGGAGAGTGAGGAATTTGACTGTGAAAAGCAGGGAGTAGAGTAGAAGACCAGGGAGAAAATACATTGCGAGGTGGGGCGGCAGGGACTGAATGTAGTGGGGTAATTGATGAGGAGAGGAGAGTGAGATGTGAGACGAGGGGAGAGAAATACAGGGGAAGTAGATGAGGGACACTGAGAGGGGGCTTCGCGAGGTGTGAAATGGGGGGAATTTGTTTGCAGCACACATATCATGTGTCTTAAATTTGGCATTATTGCATTGTTTTTTTGGACTTCGAGCCATCTGTTGATGATCGGTAGTTAAATAGTTAGGATGGATACTCATTTAAGTAAGTGGCCACTAATAGTTTTTTTTGCATCCAACACAATCATTAAAAATGGCTTGATAATAACCTTCCATTCAGTTTAGTAAGATAATTAGCTGTTCGTGGGAGGCAGATTTTATGAGTCTAAATACGGATGGAGGATTCATTGATAAAGGCTACGATGAGCAACGTTTCCGGGACTCTTTTACCAAGGCTAGATTAATGGATAGAGGAACTCTGGCCAATTTCTAAGAACAGGCGAGATCTCAATAGTGTAGATCTTCCATAATGAAAGTCAAATTAAGATAGATTCCAATCAGGAACCCTAAATGTATTACTAAATTCAACACAGTGCGGGTCTGTAATCAGAAAATCCTTAAAAACACTGGTAGTGTTCTCTTGTTGGTTCCCACTTTTGGGTTCCAATCAACCCAAAGACAGTACCTTTTTGGTTTTTTGAAAACTAGAAAATGTCAAGACTCATAGCAACCTAGCAAAAGCAAATATGTTGATGCCTCTGCCGCCGGTTGTCCATTCGTCATCTGGCAATTCTGGTTGTGGCAGGTCAACATCACCTGCAAACACTTGTGTTAGTGTGTGACAATTTTTGATCACACTCTTGCGAGTTCTTAAGGGTTGAGGGTTTGATGAACTGTACTCGCACCTATGTGCACGTGCTGGCTACAATACATTGCCACACCACAGCGTCCATTTGAGCACTATATTTCATTGAACAACAGCGCGTAATGTTTTTAGGGTTAACATAATCATAGTGTATTCAGACACTTTTCAGACGAAATCACAAGGATTGAAGCCAAATTAGGGGGCTGATAACTTCAAGTCCTGTGTAAAAGAATCCTTCTGGGTCTTTAAAATTTAACACATTGCCCCTAAGGGCCCGAGTGCACTTGGACACTAGTACCTGCGTTGTTTAATGGTTCCAATGGGCTCTCTCTTATTGGTTAGATGGATATTTCATTTTCACTTTTTATTTTATGTCTTTAGAATTTTTGTTGTAAGTCATGTATCCCATCTGAAAATTACACCCTCACAAATTTGGGTTTTAATATTATTGTAATTTTGCTTCTTTGTTTGAAGAAAGTGATCGCCTCAAAAACCTCACTCCCACAAATTAAATCTGTGATGTAAAAAAAACAAACAAAAAAAATAAACCAAAGCCAACTGTTACTGTTGTTATCTAATTCTCTAAAAAAAGTTTGTTATTGTATTCACATATTATTAAGTATTTACTCTTATTATAATTGTTGCAACATGATGCAGCATTTATATAATGACTCTTTGAGTACATCGCATTGTATATATTCTCCAATTTTTCAGTGTGATGAATATGCAGTTAAAAAATGGAAGGCTGCCGGACAGGCAGTGGGCGGTCACGCTGCACTTGTGCTCCCTCTCCGGCCGAGCGCTTCGTGGCGGCTAGGTGTGCGCGCGGCCAAGACGTCATGGAGCTGGTTCGTCCCTCATTCGACCGTGAAGGCTCGTCAGTTATTGCGCGATATGAGCGGTCAGATTCAAATTTGCCTTGCTTGGCAAACCGCTAGTGGCCTAGCGTATTTGCTCAGTGCACTTGTCTCCGCTGGTCCCACACAATTGTCCGCAAGTGTTGTTCATCAATCGCGGACAGCGTGAGCGCGCCTGCTCAGCGCCACCCCTGGTCAAGGCCAAAGTGGTGGTCATCTTTGGGCCTTACACTTACTCTGTCACATAGCTGCCCTTATATTGCGATCATACTAATGCATTTTACTATGTTTGGTTTCCGTTTTAGCACTCCGAGGGGGGCGGAAGGGGGCGGACGCAGAGGCCGTTTTTTTGTATAGTCTGTGACTGCTAGGTTATCGCTGACATTTAAGCTGGTGCCGAGCACACACTCCATATTCAGTTGAAATTCCCTTTGATTGACGAAAGGCTTGGGCACGTACTGTGATGTCACAGTCACAGATCGAGCAGAATATACCTAACACGGGGCTACCAGTTTCGTTTTTTGCGCACAGCTCTTTTCTACTCAAGCTCTTGTTTTCTCATACAATAGCTCTTCTTGTCAAGAGCTCTCCCCAGCCAGCCCATTGGGATCGAACTGGTTTGTCTGGATATAGTCCGTGGATGGCTGCTGGAATTCCTGTTGCTGCTGAACACCATCCCACTCCAGAAGACCATGTGGATTGTGTAGAAAAGATCTCCCCTATCGTTCTGTTACACTGAGATGTGTCGGGATCATGATGATGAGATATATTGAACATACAGGAAACTGGGGGCAATCTCCCTGACGGCGTCAGCACCAGGACCTCTTCACACCTATACAGTTTCTTCCATATAGACATTTGACTCTGAACCATGTGCATCCATCACGGTTTGGGTTTTAATTTGACATAGTTTTGTATGTGCATCTTTAGTTGATATTTTTGTATTCTACAACGTTTATGCTTGATATCATTTGAATTTTATGTGTTGTGTATAATACTATATTCTCCCAGTTGTGCTTGAGTAGAGCTTGAATTAGAAATAGTATTTATAGATATTATATTGCATGCGTTTTCTTAAACTCCCCTTGACTTAATTTCTTATCTCTTCGCTTTAATTAATCTAGTAAACTTTTTTTTTTTTTAAATGCTTTCTGTTTATGCGCTTTGTTTTTTTTAGGATATAAAAAACAAAACAGCTGCCAGAGCTTGATAAATCTCATACTGGCCATATTTAGTATATAACCCTATCAATCCTGCAATGTAGGTGGGAGAATCTATTCATTTCATTTTCTGCGCGCGACATCAGAGGCAACAAGAATATATGCAAAAGTTGGTTCTTTTCACACTGCTCCAAAGCTAACAAACTCATCGGTGTGAACCAGTCTGGCAGCACTCTCAGGCACTAAGGCCTTCTGGACCTGTTCCCACACACGTGGTACTATCCCTTCAAGATGTGTGTCTCCCACCCTTCTTACATTCGTACACCTTCACTCAATTCTAATGATAGGACTTACTATGTGGCTAACCTTGACACCTATAAAGAGACTGTGGGCTTCTTAGTATGCTCATTTTGCATGCAATTACCTGGATCCCTGTCTTCAGTGTTAACCACTGAATGACTTGACATCCTAGAGATCTCAAGTGCATGGCCATAAAGTTCTTGTTTCTAATTGGCGAGGGGGAAATATTGCTAGCCCCCTTGGTTGGAGAGTCTCTCTGGATTTATGAGCTCCCACTCTGGCGGTGGTCCCGCTGACTGTCACTATTACCCCTACAAGCACTTGGTCGTTCCACGCGAATCTCAGTGCAGTTGAATGACTTTTTCTTTCAAGTCTCCATGATGCCTCCGCGAGACCAGGAGTGCGTGCTGCCCCGGACGGAAGTTGCTGAGGAACAAGACGCAGCTGTGTCGGAGAGAGGGGCCAGGAACTATTGTGCCAAGACAAGGTAGACTCTCATATATCTCTCCACCGCCTACTACCACTTTTCCATTCGGTAAGTGGGCAGTCTTTCTGTAGAAGAGGTCCAGTGGGATTATATCTATGGATAATATATCTCATCATTGTAATCATCGGGGGCGTTTATGAAATGTTTTAGACTTATTCAGTTTACCTGTTTTCGTTTCAGCTTCCAATAGTATATTGCATTGTTAGTCTAACTGTTGGTTATACATGCTTTAGCCTTAAGTAATTATGCTCTGTACCTTGTCTGTTTTTTATTTCATGTATATGATCCCCATCGACTGAAGCCAGTTCCGGGAATTGAATCATCTGCCAGGCCTGGTTGTAGTTTTTAATTATTTATATATCATTTGCTAGTGCTGGGCACCAAGATAATATTTCCTTTGTTTCATGTTTATTTTTAATGTTTCAATATCTGTATAAAACATTGATTGGTATTTGTAGCACAGCTGTTTTGAATGTGATCCTTTGCCATTCTGTTAATAATTTTTGGTTCATCTGATATTGCAAAAGCACCTCAAATGGGTAAAATTTCTAAAACAACTACCGTAATTTTCTTTTCCTGGAACCATGGCGGGCATCACCTTTGGGGTTAATCCCCTTCTCACTCTAGGTAGGACGGAAATTGGACTTTTGCAGTATGGCCATACGAAGGCCCCTCCCTCTACCACCTCCTAAACCCTGCACCTTAGTCTTAGGATTCTCCCTTAGCTGAAAACATATAACTGATATCATAGCACACACAAGGAGGGTAACTATGTGCCCACTGCCTGGGTTTCAGAAAAGAAATTAACGGTAAGTTGTTTTAAATTTTCCCTCCTTTCATGCTCAACACACATACACACATACACGCTTTCGAGAGTTATCCTCTCTTCTTCAGGTCAGCGATACTGATATACAAAGGATATATATATATATATAGCAACTGTAAATATTCCTGTATATTCATTTGCATGTCTTAGACAGGTC
The DNA here is from genome assembly GCA_036426205.1 of Ascaphus truei. Lineage (NCBI taxonomy): Eukaryota > Metazoa > Chordata > Amphibia > Anura > Ascaphidae > Ascaphus > Ascaphus truei. The sequence continues at coordinate 68,400 of WSYH01000820.1, read as the reverse complement.
TGCAGCCCTGCCTCTCCCCATTATCACCCAGCATACAGCGCTTCCACTGCAGCAAGGGATTCTGGGAAATGACATGCAAATGAGCACACAGTGCCACCTTTTATCTCATGCTCACATTACATGAGCAACCCGTAGTCACATACATACACACACACACACACACACACACACACACACACACAAAATGTCAGTTTATTTTGTCCAATCAGGACACAAGATACTTTTGGCTGGTTCCCCTGGCGCCCGAAGCGTCGGATATCGTGTGTCCCGGACTGGATGAATAAACTCACATTTCGTGTTTCCTTTATATGTGCGTCCTGTACTGAGACCGGTTTCTTGTGTGTGTGTGTGTGTCTGTGTCTGTGTCTGTGTGTGTGTGTGTCCTGTGCTGAGACCGGTTTCTTGTGTGTGTGTGTGTGTCTGTGTCTGTCTGTGTCTGTGTGTGTTTGTGTGTGTTTGTGTGTCCTGTGCTGGGACCGGTTTCTTGTGTGTGTGTGTGTGTGTGTGTGTCTGTGTCTGTGTGTGTTTGTGTGTCCTGTGCTGGGACCGGTTTCTTGTGTGTGTGTGTGTGTGTGTGTCCTGTGCTGAGACCGGTTTCTTGTGTGTGTGTCTGTGTCTGTGTCTGTGTGTGTGTGTGTGTGTCCTGTGCTGGGACCGGGACGGCCGACCCGACCATCTCTAGAACGCAGCCCGTCGCCCCGGCGTTACTATTTCTTTTTGTCTTTTTTTTTTCGCAGCTGTATGGGGGGGGGGGGGTGTTCCGGCCAGGTGGGGGTAGCTAGGAACTCACATGGTTGTTCCCCTGTGATTGTGCCAGAGGAGGGCTAGTCAGGCGGGCAGGAGCGAGTGAGTAGAGGGTGAAGTGCCCATAGACACTGCAGTAGGGTGCCGTGGCGACGCGTGGGGGTGATGGGGGGGCCCACGGGACGGCGGTGGTAATTGGCAGGACGTCCGCTTATCACTCCCTCCACTCCCCCCCCCGTCCTTCACTCACTCCCGCTCCTCCCCTCCCTCCTCACCGGGTACTGTGTACGGTCTTCAGGGTGGTTGTTTTTTGCGTCATTTTATGGGGTGGTTCGGCAGTAAGGGGGGAGGTGTTCGCACTGAAGGAGGGTTGTCTCGGCAGGTGAGGGGGTTACTCGGCGGCTCACAGGGTTGGTTTACTGTGAGTCCTAGCGGAGCAGCAGGAGCGAGTGAGGAGAGGGTGAGGTGCCCCTGAGACACTGGAGTTACGCGTCGGCGTGGACGTGAAAGCGGCAATATGGGGACCCGACGTACTGCGGAGGGGGGGGGGGGGGAGGGGGCGGGGGGTGGTGGTGCGGTACTGTGGTGGGACACCCGGCGGTGATTGGGGGAGGGGAGAGAGAGGAACAGCCGCGGGGGGTGGCGTGAGTGAGGCGGGATGGTACCTGGCGGTCCGCGGATGTTTTGAGGGTGAGGGCGTGCGTAGCCCTGTTTGTGACGTCACCCCACCCCGCAGGCCAATCAGAGCGAGAGCCGCCGCCACCAAACAGCAACCGCACAAACAATTTTTCTGATATATATATATATATACAACTGTAATATTCCTGTATATTTCATTTGATTCTTAGACAGTCTGCAACCCGTCTTTCCCATTATCACCCAGCAACAGCACTTCCACTCCAGCAAGGATTCTGGGAAATGACATGAAATGAGCACACAGTGCCACCTTTTATCTCATGCTCACATTACATGAAAACCTAGTCAAGCATGCTGGCTTAACACAGCTTTGTAAGCAAGGACTTGGGAGATGCAAGTCAGTTAACCCACTGACTTTGCATCTCCCAGTCCTTGCTTAAAAGCTGTTGTTTAAAAGCAGAGCATTGATAAGGTTTGCTCAGGTATGTGAGCATGAGATAAAAGGTGGCACTGTGTGCTCCATTTGCATGTCATTTCCAGAATCCTTGCTGCAGTGGAAGCTGTTTGCTGGGTGATAATGGTGAAAGACAGGGTTGCAGACCTGTCAAGACATCAAATGAATATACAGAATATTTACAGTTGCTCTTATGCTTATCTGGGAGGTTTTAGTCACTTTTTTTACTAACCCACCATCATCCCCCCCGCATGCAAATGAATAGCGTGGTTCACACGTGGTAGATATATATAATATCTATATCTATATATATATCTATATATATATAATATACCTATATATATTCTATCTCTCTCTCTCTATCTCATCTCTCTCTCTCTCTCTTGCTCTCTCTCTCTCTCTCTTCCTCATCATCTCTCCTCTACTCTCTTCATCTCTCGCGCTCTCTCCTCTACTCTCTCGCTCTCTACTCTCTCTCCCTCTCTCTCTCCCTCGGTCTCTCTCTCTCTCCTCTACTCATCTCTCCTCTCTCTCCTCTCTATATCTCAGCGCTATCATCTCTCTCCTACTCTCTCTCTCTCTCTCTTACTCTTCTCTCGCGCTCTCTCTCCTCTCTTCTCTCATCGTATTGGGC